>VXCM01002005.1:0-107480 GCA_014773175.1 Lucifuga dentata
GGGGGGGGGGGTTGCCATAGGCAGAGAGGATGTGGTCTGCACAGCATGTTAGGAGTAGAGTGTAAACCACAACTGTGCCTTTATCACTTTGGTCAAACTGCTGCCCGCACGCGCGCACACGCACACACGCATGTATGCACAGACACATACATACATACGCATATACGCACACACACAGACCGCTCCCAGTAGGCCGAGCCAGTTGCTGCCGCTAGCACACTGCTCTTCTCCAGAAAGCCACTTGCACACTTTTGCACAACAAAAACACCCACACAGCATAATCACGTGTTTAACACCTGACCTGTGGAAAATATTGTCAGTTGGTGACCCGTGATTGGTCTGATAACAAAGGTGTATCTCTCACACACACAGGCCTCGCAGACGACGTGCTTCCTCCTGAGCCTCTAGTAGTTGGCCGTTGAGACTAAATGCATTTCATACCCCACCGATGTTTTTCCACAGTCAACCACTGATGGAACATTTCATCACATCAGCCTTTTATTGTTTCCACTGGTGACAAAACCAAGCAGCTCACTGTTATTTAATCAACGTTGAAATCAGGCAGTTTACTAAGTGGTTCTGGAAAAGATTTGGGATTAGGCTGACGGAAAGTTGGCTATTTTGCAAAGACTGCAGTATTCTAATCAGAAATACTGTTATCCATGGGGAATGGCTGGTGTTTTACCTCCAACAGGAAAGGCAGAACAGGTACAAATGTATTGGTGCTGCTAGACAGGAGGGTGAGGGCTCTGCAACAGTGCATCCTCAGAGGATAGAATCTCAGCGTGGGGACCAACCTGCTCAGAGGAAAGAGTGGTCAATGTCTCCACCTGCTGCTGGCAAAATGACATGGCAGTTTCACAAAACCTGTTACAAGCCTGCATATAACATACCTACAAATACAGGAATTAACTATAAGAATGGTTCTGGTCAAACATGTCTATAAAGGCCTGAATAATTCCATGCATGTAGGCTCACATGATGGTGCCGGTTATGATCTGGCAGAGAGGATAGATGAGAGGCTGCAGCACATCGCTGGGATACAAGGTGCTGAGGACCCGACACCACAGGTACAGACAATGGATATACTGCCAATTGTACACAGACTGGAACGTTTCCTGCAAAAATAAGCACACAAGCAGACTCAGTGTCACATTATCACAAGCTTGGTAACATGTTGAACCTCCATAAGAACTGAATGAGTGTGTGGCCAACGGTGTGTTCATTTCTTTCTTAGGAAAACAACAATATACATTGTTCAGCCCGTGCAAAACTCTCAGAACCACAGACAAGGAAAGAGTGCTTCCTCATACACTAGGCACACCGTAAATGTCAAACAAACATTAATCAACATTATGCTACTGTGTTGTGCAATGCTGAGATGATTACCATACGTGCTCGAGTATAAGCCGAGTTTTTATTACCAAATTTCACAAAGCAAATCGGGGGTCGGCTTATACACGAGAAATTCAAATTTGATCCCAGAGAACGAAATTTCCAGGGCTGGAAATACTACCCATTACCGCTACCATGGAAAATAGTTTAAATCATACCTTAGAATGAGATATTTCCTGACAAAACATCTTATCCAGCACATTTTGCAGCGGCCAGTAAGCCTGTTATGATTGGTCAGTTACGGTAACCAGCTGCTGAAATAAATATCATGTTTACCGGTACCGGTGTCATTTCTTGTTAATTATCAAACGTTTAAAATATTTAATTTGGGAAAACTGAAATCAAATAAGTTATTATTTTTGAATATTTATCTTATCTGATTGATTAAGTGATCATTGCCTGCTGCTTCATGGAGGAGAAGTCTATTTATAGATGCTCAGCTGGAGGTGGAGCCAGTGTTTATGTGGAACGGGGCAGCGGTATAGTTATTTACCTCACCTCACGTCATGTTTTGTTATTCTGATTTTGAAAATAAACAAGTTTACGAAAAGAACAAGAGCATGATGTTATCATTCTGGTGTGAGTCAGGAAGAGAAGCCCCGTTAAAGCGGTGAAGTTTTAAAATAGCCGCCACAATGTGTGGATTATTTTCAGAAAATCACAGGAATACTATGACAATACCCAGAAAAACAGGTCATTTGCTAAACAAATAAATTGATGGAACGACATCAGGGCTCGGCTTATATATGGGTTTCTTTAAAAATCTAAATTTGCAGGTCAAAATCAGGGGGTCGGCTTATACTNGGCTTATATATGGGTTTCTTTAAAAATCTAAATTTGCAGGTCAAAATCAGGGGGTCGGCTTATACTGGAGTATACAGTATACGGTAGTTGATTAATCAAGTAGTCAATTCACAACAAGAATAATCTAAAACTATTGTGACAATGAATTAAGTCATTTAACAAGTAAAATGCTGGTAACAGGTTTAAAAAGATGAAAATTTGCTTTTTTCTCAGTTGTTCCACATTTATTATTTGAATACACTGTTTGTTTTTTCATTGCTTTTCATGTCTCTCAGCAAATGAACTCAATCAGCCAACCTTTTTGTTCATGGTCATGGCGTTCCTGAGGTGGATTGACAGCTGTCTGATGTAGATGAAGGTGTGCTGGTAAGTGACCTGTGTGTCCAGCGAGTACATCTCTGTCAGAGTTTGCTGCATGAAGTTGATCATGGGCAGCGCATTAGGAGATGTGAACTTGCAATTCTGTACATAGGAAATGTACATTTGCTACAGAGAGAAAGGAAAAACAGTAAGCAAGATCAATTAAAATGCTTACAAGTAACACAAAATTAAGGTGTTTCTGAAATTAAATCTTAATTAAAAACCATGCTAATGCATTGAAGTTTAGTCTTTTCTTCATTATGTTGTGTTTCAACCAAATTTACAGCAAATTAACTTTTCTAATCAATTTTAAATCAAGCATGCATTCTCTGACAATTCCCTTAGCTCACCTTGAGGATAGGGTTGAGATAAGTTTCCTGCTTGTGTCTACAGATTTTGTTGAGGGCCAGGAAGGCCAGAACTCGACTCGTCTCCTCCCCTGTGCTCCACTGCTTCATCAGTTGCTAGACACAAAGATATGACATGGATTATAACCAAAAAACAGGTGTGTACATATATATCTTTTAAGGATCAATGATTCATCTTGTCCTGCTCTGAGGTAATTCTTACTTTAATAAGGTGCCGACATTGTTTGGGCAAACACAGGTAATAAGGTATCAGCTGGTTGGCATGCCGCAGGACAGCGCTGATAACGGTGGCCTCTGTGAGACACGATAAGAGCTACGCGTGGACAGAGAAACATTTGTAATAACACTAATTCATCAAAACTTAAATATAGGCATTCAGGCAGAAATTAAATAAACGTAGAGCTAGCAACAAATGCTGTAACGCACCTGCACTATACTGCTGAGATACATCTTGATGTCTATCTGATTCTTCTGCCACTTTGGACTGGATGAGGGGAGCGTCAGCCTGAGCAGAAAAGGAAAAAAGATGAAAGAGTGAGAAGTGGACGATCTTTGCATTACGACCAGCAGTAAAGGCGAGACCAGTAAATGTGACATATACTTCATACTTTTTTGCTTCTTTAGCTGGCTTCAGTTTGAGCATCCTCTGCAGGGCTGTGTACATGTCTCTGATGCAGAACAGCACCAAAGCGTTGAACACTGTAGATAGTTGGGGAGAAGAAAATGATTAGTGTGTCACAGTTAATTACATTTGCTCCTAATAGATGATGGAGTCATACCTGAACTGTCAGCCACTTTATACCGACACTGCCCCTCTCCTTCACCCTTGGTGGTGGCCACGGCACCCTTGAAGGCCTGGGTGACCTCTCTGAAGAGACGAGGCGTGGGCACCGCCTTTATGGCAACTTTCCAATCTTCAATCATTTTGTCTGTGACTTTGATGGTCTCCATTCCCTTCTTGGATTTCTTTGAAACTTTTTTCTCTTCCTTGCCATCATCCTCATCAGAACTGGCCTCCTACATGAAACATGTCAGTGACCTATGCTTTCACGGGAAAACTCGTCATTCACTCTCATACACGCAGTCAACAGTCCTACCTCCAGTTGTGTTGGCAATCTGTGGTACTTTCGCTCATCTTCATCCTCAGAGCTGTCCGTGTCATCAAAATTTAAGAGTGTTTGATCGTTGTCTTGCAGGAACTTGTAGAACTCTGGGTCTTTGTTCTTTAACCTGGAGAGCTGCTCCTTGTGCTCAGAGGCTTTGCCTGCCTTCTTTTCGTCCCTGAAAAACAAAGAAGGCACAAGAAAATAAAAATGTTGCTCTGCACCTCTGGATGTTTGAAATTCTTTATAATAACATCACTGCATTTACACAAAGTGAAGGATTCTGTAGCCAAGGAATTACTTTTTTGGAGTGGCAGATTTTTCAGGTTTCTTCTTGTTCTTCTTTGGGCCATTTTTTTTGGGAGTCTCCTCTTCAGATCCCTCTTCACCTGCAGAGTCAAAACCTGACAGCAGGAACTCATCCACACTGAGGTCTTCTAACTTCCTACAAGAGAGACAATAGATTTTAGATGTTTTTTCCAGTTTTATTCAAAGTTTTATTTATTATGTACAAACATGAACTGGTATAAGATCTTGGAAATGCCACTGAAGTAAGGTCAGAATACTTCAATTTAAAATACTGAACAAAAGGCCTTAACATTCAGCATCGTGTAAACGGTAATTCAGCATGGTAATATAAGAAATATTTTAAATTGGTGGAATAAAAATGCAGTTCCAGCATTTACAAACTGTTTAAGTAAATTTAATCTGATAAGATTTAATTAAAAAAAAAACCAAAAAAAAAAACCTATACCTACTACAATGTTAGAACTCCTAATGTAACTTGCNTAAAAAAAAAACCAAAAAAAAAAACCTATACCTACTACAATGTTAGAACTCCTAATGTAACTTGCTCTTTCTCAACAAAGCATTTGGAAGAAAGCAAGAAGAAAAAGCTGATTACAGATGCTGTTATTGTTGTGTTACAAATATTGTGATATTTTTGGAATAATACTGAGCCACCAACATCCATTATTTATCAATACATTTCACTCATTCTACTCAAGACAACTGAATATCTGCAAGCTGTACTTTATTATGACTCAAGACTTATACTATAATTGCACTTCAGAATTTACTTACTATAATAACTATAGTAACTGTTTTATTCTCGTCTTTTAATCATGTTCACCGTGGTTCTGAGGAAATACAATTTATACTGTTTACTGTATACATTGAGAAAATACTTGACAATATACATGACTCGAGTTGTAATAAGAGGCACAAAGTCCGATTTTTTAAATTTATATCCTTTACAAAGGTGTCTCGTTGTAGAGGAGTTGAATTGTGTTTTGTATTACCCTTTCTTTGTAGGTGTGTAGTTATTTTGTAACAGAAATCACCCAAATAGAGAAAAGACAAGATTCGTTAACTCATACTACATGTGGAGGAAAACTATGGGAAGCTTGGCCTTAAGTTTGCTATGATAATTACAAAGTTATATTGTTGTATAAGACTAGTATGACGATTACTTAGTTGAAAAGGGCGCTATTTTAGCATTCCTATAAAATAATGTTAGAAACGGATTAAAAGATTGACTAGCTAACAGTTAGCGTCTCATTTAAACTAGCTGCCCAGCGCTAGCTAATTTACAAGACAAGAGAGCTAGCACAACTGCTAACGATAGCTAAAGACAAATTCTACAAAACCCAGAAATTCACTAACAGACATGACAACACTTTAACTTTTAACAATATCACCGGTTAACCAGCAAAACGTGGTAATTCAGCAAAATTCAAAGAAAATGATTACATACCTTTTCCGCTTCCCTGCCATGCTGGATCAACAACGTGACATTCAATACCCACAATTCCTCGGTGCAGGAAGGAGGTTTTGATTTTATGTTTCATAGTGACAAAAACCGTATAATACAATGTAATATAAGTATCAGACAAGTCTCCCGGTGAACACTATAAATATCACATCAAGGTTGTGACAGAAAATTACGGCACAAAACCCACGATTGGATAACCACAATATCATAAAAACCACAGAAGGAAAAAACAAGAAAGAAAGAAAAAAAGAAACACTGCTGGCGAGCACGACAAACAATGTCAAATCCTGCTGTTGAACAAGCACTGTTTTGATGCTACACGTGATGTTGAACTGAAATATTTAACGGGACACAAGCAGCTGAAACCTCGCAGAGGAAGAATGTTCTTTCTTCTTTTTTTTTTTTTTTACNTTTTTTTTTTTTTTTACTATTTAATCCGTAAAATAACACAGGAACGAAGCAGGGAAAGGTTTTAAACGGGAATAAATCCCTGCAGTCATTTTGACACCGACGACGGCTGGTGGTGAGCTTGTAATATTTCTTTTAGACAGACAAGTCATGCTAACATAGCTAATCCTGAGACAAAATTAAATTAAAATTAAATAATCCATAGCCAATCCTTATTTATTTATTTATTTATTTAGTTAGTTAGTTAGTTAGTCAGTTAGTTAGTTAAATAAAATTGTATCGAAAAAATAAAATGTATAAGTAAGTGTAATTTAATCAAAGGCTGTAATCAGGAAAAGATAAGAAAAAAACATTCCATCGTGACGATTGAATACCACTAAAATAATCGACAATTTATTTATTGATGTGGAACTTACAAAGAAGGTACAGAAATTATATTTGGTAAAGATGTGAAATTGACCTAATGCAATGGACCAAATTACAGAGACATACAGGAAAGATAAATAAATGATCTTTTTTTCATTGCATATACTCTAAATATCTTGGATTGATGTTGAACAATTTATGAGAAAAAAAGTCTTAACAAATTCTGCAGGTCAGGAACCTTTTTCTTTATTTTTCAAATACTGGACAAAAATTTTGGTTTCTACATACTGAAAATAACGCGCACACAAGAGTAAATGGTCTGACTGCAAACCCAGATTTGGACACTTTTGTCAGGAATAGTCAGAATATGGCGTCACAAGATTTGTCAAAAATATTTATTTCTATCATTTATTATATTTTTGTTCTTGTACGTATCCCTAGGTTGAACAGTTTTGATTATACGTTTATTTGTATATGCTGTACTACATAAAGTAGTTTAATGCAGATGGAATGAAATAAAGCATGTATTTCAGCGTCTCTCTCTCCTTGATAGTATTAAAATATCACCATAAAATAAAAGCCTGTGATTTTTTTTTTTTTTTTTTTTTTTTTTTTGTGCACTGACCGCTAAGTGATAAAATAAAACTAACCTTAAAAACAAAATCAAGTCGTCTTATTGGATGTTTTGCTGCGTATTTGATTTTGTCTAACAGGTAACCGAGACGAGGGCGGCTTAGATATTGACCAATCATTGCCATTGTAAGAAAAGCCCCACCTTTCGCGCGAGTTCAGAGAAATTTATCGAACGCCACCAATGCTTCGTGACATTTTTGTACACTTCCGCACTCTGAATGACCAAACAACGGAGGCTTTTAAGGTCGTTGGTAAAATGTCGATTAGTAAATAAACATCCTATTGACTATTGTGACATTCCTCTTCGCTCAATAATTTTGTGTTAATGTGTATCTGTTCGTATCTGCACAATTATATTTCAACAGCAAGAATAATGTCGCAACTTTAACTATTGACAGTTGCTTCGCCACCTTAACAAATCGATTTCAACGTTCATGCAGGTTTTTGCATTTACGTCAACTGCACCGAGCACTAAACAGACGCTTTCTTCATATTCTGTGTGCTTGAGTTAGAATATGGACAGATAGACAAACCCTGATACAAATTTTAATCAGATCTGGATGCGACTGCTGTTGATTTTTCTCCCATCATCACATCGGGGAAAAAACGTGCTCAACGATAACCGCAAAACAAGAAAGAAAGGTAAAGAAATGATGCACTCATTCTTTCCTCTCCAGGCTGTATTGCTGCTGCTGATAGCTGCTGTTATTGTAAATAGATGGCGTGGGGGTTGGGGCTGTCACATATAGGGGCTAGGATAGAAAATTCTTCTAACGTAGATCATCCTGCAACATTCATATGATAATGTGTGTGTTGAATATAAGGGAGCCATAAAGGGTTTGTGCAGATGTCAGCAAAGGGTTTGAGCCAGAAAGGGGAGAGAAGACTGGGATGGACATGACAGCTGCCTTACCCTCTTAGTTTGGACTGTAACAACTGTGTTTTCATCTCTGTTGTAGCCTTCCGTGTATTTCTGTTCACGTCTCAGTTTTCCTTTGGGATGAGAACAGATTGTCCTCTCATACAGGCAAGCGGCTGGTGTGTTTTGCGGGCTATTGTGTTTTGGAAAAGTGGGAGACGTGGAGCGAGTCCCCAGACAGTTGCGGTGACATTTGAGATGGTCCACAGTGGGAACAACACGGTATTTTAGTGCTGGAAAACAGATAACATTATATGATGCACTGATATTCAGCTAAGGGTGTATATTGTCTGGAAAGACACGTCACATTTTGCTTTAGCTAATGTTATTGTCACAATAATGTATTTAACATTAATGTACAAATGAATGGACAGCGACATTTTATATTGTGTTAATGCCAGTAATGGCATCACTAGTTAGCTATGTAAGTTATATTAGCATCCCTCTGTATGATACTCTCACTTTAATGGCAGAAGAGATGGTAATTATTTTATTTAGCCTAGGGCATGGTTTAACATACCACAGTAATATGTAAAAGCTGTGGAGCACCCTAATGTCAAGCCAGTCAGCTTCTGGTTGTACCTGCTTCTCCACACTCTGAGGGTTCACTGCAACAAATTCCATGTTTGAGTGGGAGTTAATATGTTCTTTAGGTTGTTCAAGGCTTGTGGAGTTTACACAACAGCATTAACATTTATTCTAGCTTGGAATGACATATCTTTGATTGACTTTTGGTTTGTTGGAATTAAATACAACATTAATTAGACACAGTATATGTCATTTGTGGTCTGATTGACACACCCTGTGCCCAAGTGGATTCTGAATATTCATTTAAAAAAAAAAAAAAGCACTTCTAAGATGCTGCATGATGATGGTTACGCAACATTCTAAAGTGTATGTTCTCCACCCGAGAGCAGGGCGGTTGAGAGTACAAAGGAAAGGGCTAAATCAGTCTACATCCTTCTCTCCCTCCCACCCTGCCTGCCCGAGGCTGCAGCTGGACTGAAGTGGGGGGTTTCACAGCTCATTCTGGTGCAATTATACTCACTGGTCAAAAGACGCTGCAATTAGAGAAGCCAAGACATCACATGAAATGACAAAGATATATTATTTGCTGCTTGTTTAAGAATACTTTCCATCTTTTGCTTCTGTCTGTCTGCTGTAATAACGAGGTATAATCAAGCCTGACACAATGTCAAATAATCAGACCAGCCATCCTCTCAGACTTGTATTGACTGAGATTTGCCTCGTGCTGATGGGCTTCCTGTCAAGCTGTCAAGTTGGTTACTGTAACATGACAATAGTTACAGTTATTGTTTAGGACACCAGTCATTGCACCTATAGACCTGCATACAAGTTGAGCTCTCTGTGCTAAAGATTTTTCTGAAATATTTCTTTTATTAGACTGACATCAAAAAATATTCTCTGTGTTCTAGTCGTCCAGAGTGTGGCCCAGGCACGAGGCCAAGACCGCCACATCAGGCACCATGATGGAGGGAGGCATGCAACTGCTCAACCGCGATGGCCACAGCATCTCGCACAACTCCAAGCGCCATTACCATGACTCCTTCGTGTCCATGAACAGGATGCGGCAGCGTGGTCTGCTCTGTGACATTGTGCTCCATGTCTCCAACAAGGAAATCAAGGCACACAAAGTGGTGCTGGCGTCCTGCAGCCCCTACTTCCACGCCATGTTTACCAGTAAGTTTGGTCGAGGTTGACTTTCTACCCATTCTTTTATAAACTCGCCGCCCATCCTTGCTTTGCATGGTGCCTTAAAGAACCATAGTGGTGATTTTTGCATGTTTAAGCCCAATAAATGCTACCCAATGACTAATGTATAATACTAATACATTACCAAAAGTGATTTTCCAAAACATAAAACCGTATTTTAGTCTTAGTTATTTTTTTTGCGAAATCCTCTAATCTTTCCAAATAAACGGAAATTTCCGAATGTTCAGGTGATACACCCACATCAAAAAATAAACTTTTTTTCACCTGCTACCATGGACATCCAAATGTAGAAGTTGTTTTTAATTTCTTGATAAAAGTCATGTTCTTCTGGCTTGTCAGTCACTGATAGCCATAAATAACATGAACAACATTTTAATATAGACTTTGAAAGATTGTTTAGATATTTTACATAAAAAAAACATAAAAAATGTATGTATGAGACATGGTTGCGGTTCATTTTTGTACATTATTAAAATCAACTTGCAGAGACTTGAAACATGTTTGAGATACGTAATCCATCACAACAAATATTATGTCTATTTGTTTTTTGGTTTTTTGTTAAAGAAACTTTATTTAACTGATCTAACACAGAGCTGCATGGAAGACAATGTATGTCTCTGCTAGGAAATATAGTCCCAGAAGAAGACGGCTTTTACCAAGAAATTAAAAATGACCATGCGTTCTACAATCATGCATAACTGTTACATGGCAAAACATTAAATTTTAAGGTAGGTGTATCACCTGAACATTTGCGTTTGAAAGATTAGGGGATTTGAAAAAATAACAGGAAAACTAAAATACGGTTTTATGTTTTGGAAATTGGTTGTCAGTAACATATATGTGGGTCGTATATATTTGGCTCAAACATGTAAGATCACTGGTATGGTCCTTTAAGTAACTTCGACAAAATAAGAATGACATTTGGTTCAGTGTGATGGATTATGTATCTCAAGCACGTTTCAAGTCTCCATGACTTGATGTTTAATAGCGTACTGGAATGAACTGAAACCATGGCAGTATGGAAGGAAGGAAAAACAAATCTAAAATGTATCGCTCAAGTAGTATCTAAATGGTTGGCAGTAATGTAACATGTATGCAGGTTGTATTTATTGGGCTCAAACATGCAAAATCAGCAATATGTTCCTTTAATCCCTGAATCCACTGCAGAATACATTTAAGATCACCTGTACATCATTTCCTCTTGTTGCTCAAAATTTGGTGACGTGACATGACAAGTTGTGTGTGCAGTGAACACCGTGTCATCTTTTCAGCATTATCCTGTCTGGATAGGTGGCTGATGAGGTCTGTGTGTGTCCCAGATTTCTTCCCGCACATCCCTGAAGCTTGAGCTTGAGCTTTGTGAGAGTACAATATGTTTCCAGATTGTTGGCTTTGAGACTCATCTGCAAGGCTTCTTCTCATTTGACCACCCCTCACTAATTAATTGATCTCCTGATCTGTCACAAACATGCAAACGGCTAAACAATAACATTGTGAGAAAGTCTGGCTGCCCTGCAGACACCGTGCTTGTGATTTCTTCAAACATATGGAGCACCTGTCTGGTGATACGGAACCACCTGACACCAGTATCTGCTGGAGCTTTCACGTTGTGTAAGACTACAGATTCAGGAATTCAGGAAAAAAATGCAATGGTTAAAACAACTGATAAAACAGACAGCAATAAATGAGCGGTGCTGACATTTGGCAGCTGTGCTGTATACATTAAAAGCTGCCACGTTTCAACATGATTGAATATGGAGTCAGTCAAATATGCCAGAAATGTAGTGGTTACGCCTTGTAGGAAAATCAGAAAATTCTCATACCACGTTGTCTTGCAGATGAGATGTCGGAGAGTCGGCAAACCCATGTGACGCTGCATGACATCGATCCTCAGGCTTTGGAGCAGCTGGTCCAATATGCTTACACAGCAGAGATTGTGGTGGGGGAAGGCAATGTGCAGGTAGGGGAGGAAGTTTTTACATTTCTAGCTTCTTCTTCTTCTTCCACAGTCAACCTGAAAGAGAAATGTCAATAATAGACCAAGTTCAGTTTTGAAATTCTATTTGTTTCTCCATTCATTGTATTTCCCTAAAGCACAAGAACTCTCAACAGACTCATTGCATTTCCTCCTGTAATTGCACTCTTTCTAGACATTGCTTCCTGCAGCCAGCCTCCTGCAGCTCAACGGAGTGCGGGACGCCTGCTGCAAGTTCCTCCTCAGCCAGCTGGACCCCTCCAACTGCCTAGGCATCCGAGGCTTTGCTGACACGCACTCTTGCAGTGACCTGCTCAAGTCAGCACACAAGTATGTCCTGCAGCACTTTGTGGAGGTGTCCAAGACAGAGGAGTTCATGCTGCTGCCACTGAAACAGGTAGTGGTGATGGTGTATAATTCTTCTCTCTCCGACTGTCTTTTTTTTGTAAGGAAATGTGGCCATAATGTGGCATATCCAATGGAGTGAAATAAGCAATTCTTTGTAAATCTGTCTTCACTTCAGTCTGTCAGGCACACTGCCAATTTGCCTACCATGATTTGGAGGTGCTATTCTATTCTGTCACCATGGAGAAATTGGGTGTAAAAGTGTCAGAATATTTTAATACACCTGACACCAGCAAGTAGAGAAAAACACTCCCTGCTCTGGCATATTCCC
Organism: Lucifuga dentata; assembly: GCA_014773175.1. NCBI lineage: Eukaryota > Metazoa > Chordata > Actinopteri > Ophidiiformes > Bythitidae > Lucifuga > Lucifuga dentata. The sequence continues at coordinate 12,516 of VXCM01002005.1, forward strand.
AGTTACCTCACTGTCCAATGAAAACCACAGTCCACAGTGATTTTCAGATAAATCAAAGGATTGTGTTGCTCCTTTACGGGTTGAGAAAACTTTTCTAGTTTATAAAGTCATAAAAAAAACTTTCAAAACCCACTGGATTATTTCAGAAATGCATTGCCAGTAAGCTTAAAACAATGCATTTTGGACAAGATTTTAAACCAACACTGCAACGTCCGAAGAAGTAGCATTCAGTGTTTTTGTCGTTCTTTCACCTGCTGTGTCAGTTACTGTCCTTTGTGGTTTTTATTATCTGCTGTGTTAGAATGGAAGACTTTACCTGGCATGTCAACTTAGCCATACTATCACTTATTCATTAGCTGGGCTCAGCAGGGGCAACACTGTGGTGCGTGTCCTGAAGATGGTAATTAGGCAAAGTTGCGATGTCTTCGCAACTGCTGTAGCCTATGAACAACAGCATTGCTTACTTACTGAATATTTGACTGTAAAGTGGAGCTGCAAAGGCACAACCCACTTAAAATGCATGATTTTTGTGTTGTTTTGACCTTTCTCATATCTGTTTTTTTTTCTGCTTTTTTATTTTTATTTTTTAAATAGCAATTAATTTATTATAAACTGAGCACAACCAGATATGCTTCAAAGCAATCAGAAAACAAAGACTGTTCAAAGTGACCTCCTAAATCAACTAACAGCTGGTCATACACTATTTAAGCTTAAATGCATGCATTAAGATAAAACCAAGATTCTGACAATACTGTCTTCTTCTGTGTTGTTCATATGGTGACAAAATGACATGGCTTACTTCTTTTATTAAAATTATTCAGAAACTTAAGTATCAACCGGTGATCATCTGGTCAGATGTATGAAGGGTATATATTGATGTCTCAGCATGAACCATCTAAAATGTGTGTCAAGTAAATGTCTGTTAAGTCTTGCTGGATCCACAGAGTGGAGTGTTGTAGGCTGGTGTTGGAAGTGTTTTGTTTTTTTTTCAACCCTATTTCTACATGTATTTGTTTTTGCAAGTTTAAGGTTAGATTGTCCATATTTAAATTTTAGCATGTATTACCAATGTGAAAATCCTAAAGGAATTAGGGAAGCAGCAGAGGAAAGAAGTAACAAACGGCTGCCAGCATCATTTTCCATTTTATCTTCTCTGAGGAAAAACTCCCTATAGCACTAAAAGGATTGTGCCCCATGAAAGGAAAAAGCCTCCGAAGCCCTCAGACTGCAGTCGGAGTACGTGGGCACAGTCCATTATAACAGCAAAAGTTAAGCTTCATAAAGGCTTATTGGAAATAGACCACTGCTGACAGACAGCTGTGTCACTCTTCCTTTTCTGTCTTTCTGCTCCTTTCTGCTTTTCTTTGGCTTATCGCCTCGTTCTGTTTGCTTCTTTGCATCCATGCAGCTATTAAGTGCTCATCACAAAAGCTGTAGCAGATCTGTTTTTTTTTTTTTTTTTTTNTTTTTTTTTTTTTTTTTGTTTTTTTTTACTAGCTGGTCTAAAAGGGCTTTGAGCTCACAGAGCCATGAAATATGCCCAATATTTCCTTCCATGTCTTTGAAGGAAGCAGGCAAGCATGACAGGATTGTGACTAGGGCTTGACTATGCTTGGTGGCTTCTCAGTATCACATAGATGACATTGTGAAGAAAACAGGGATGGATGCATTGTAATTACTGTGTGAAGACATCTTAGGCATTTGGCATAGATCCCTCATTTCTTCTGCCATATGACAAGGATAGTAAATATACAGAGAGTGAGTACAATACACACACACAAACACGCATGTGCACTTGTCTTGAAATTAGTGTGACACGGTAATGTGGTGCAAATCATTGCAGAGGTGGGGGGACGCTGCAGGCTGGGGCAGTATCAGCAGCAGCAGTGTGTATATGTGTGGCTGTGGGTTAGTGGAGGCTTGTTTCAGGGAGGCTGCTAGCTATCATCCTGATCTGTGTAAGCAGGATGGCGGCAGCTACAGCTGGCTTCTCTGGCCCCACCCAGTCCCGCCAGCTCAATGGGTGATCTAGGGACAGAGCCAGCCAGCCAGTCTCAGACTGCAGCATTCACTGTGCCACTTACACACACAGACACAGTTATATTTTAGATATTCCACTATATATAGAGAGAGAATGTAATAGTAACATGTCAGTAATCATGTATGAGTGTTGAAAGTTAAGCTGCATTTTGAGACATTACAGACAAAACGGATTGCTGCTCGTCCCTTTCAAATGATCATTCAGAGCAATACAATGAAGACTTGTCTTAATATTAAGATGCAACGACTAAAGAGATCGAGAGAGGAGAAGTGAGAGGCAGAAGAGGCAGTGGTTTAGCAGGCAAAGCTAGGTACAACATGCGGGAACTAATGCTATCACTGGCTTGCGCAGTGTGTTTCCTGTAAGTTTATTTAACTGTTGACATGTTTAGTCAGGCAGCTTTCACCCTCTTTCCAAACGCGTGAACTCACTTTAAGATGTCTGTGTATATTTTCCGTGATTGTGAATGTAATTATCATCTCACGTTATCTTATTGTAATTTTTTTCAGGAGCAAATGATAACAGGAATTTTCTAATGGAAGTTATTATCGTTTTCTCTGACTAGACCACATTAAAGTTTGAATTCAAGACATTTCAGCTTTTGTTTGTTTGAGATAGTTGTTGCAGCTCATTATGCTGCAGGGTTCAGCCTAAATCCTTTTTCCTGTCCTTCCAGGTGCTGGATCTGATCTCGAGTGACAATCTTAACGTGCCATCAGAAGAGGAAGTGTACCGAGCCGTGCTAACCTGGGTCAAACATGATATAGATGGGCGCCGGCAGCATGTACCGTGGGTAAGACTGAAATGTAAAAATACAGTTTAACCTCTTTTTTTGGGATCAAGTATACTGCTACTACTAATACCTCTAACACATCCTCCATTGCACTCTTTGCCCTCATCCATCTAATTTTTCCCACCATCCAATCCTCATGCACCACCCACCATCCCTCTGTACCCCCAGCTGATGAAGTGTGTGCGACTGCCGCTGCTGAGGCGAGACTTCCTGATGAGTAATGTGGATACAGAGCTGCTGGTGCGTCACCATTCTGAGTGCAAAGACCTGCTGATAGAAGCCCTTAAGTACCACCTGATGCCCGAGCAGAGAGGGGTTCTTAGCAACAGCAGAACCCGCCCGCGACGCTGTGAGGGCGCAAGCCCTGTGCTCTTCGCCGTTGGTCAGTGTACCGCTGAAGGTACCCACTGGGGTACACTCACAGTATAACACATATCAGTTAACTTTAAGATCTTATGTGATGGCATTCCTTCTATTTGTCGACATCTAGGAGTGTATATTATTGTAGTTAAGTTTAGTATTAACAAATACTTGCCAGATTCGGACACAAGTCTGACCTGTGACAATGGTTTCTTGTAATTCAATCTAGCCTTCAACTCCACAACTCAAATGATAATATATCTATTGGCCAGAAAACCCTACACATGCGTATGTTATTACATTTTAATACTGTATTTACATTACTACTTGAAGTTTTACACATAGCTGACATTCTGCATGTGTGTGTTTGTGTGTTGGTACCGCAGGTGGTGGAAGCCTGTTTGCCATCCATGGAGACTGTGAGGCTTATGACACCAGGACAGACCGCTGGCACATGGTGGCGTCCATGTCCACTCGGCGGGCACGGGTGGGCGTGGCAGCGATTGGGAACAGACTTTATGCTGTTGGAGGGTAAGTAATGCAAATCTTATTGTTGACCTTTGACCTAAAACTAGTTATCCATAGTAGGAATACTACAACTCAGTCTCTATGCTGTATTATAGGAACTCATCTGTCATAACTCAAAGTGTAAGCTTTGGCAGACAGAACATGCAGATCGTTTGCATTTAAAATGATTCCAGTGATGTTCATGCAAAACCTGACGTAACAGACAGTTTCATCCTTGTTTCCTTGGTAATCCTTTTCTCAATCATTTATCCTCAGTTATGATGGCACCTCAGACTTAGCAACTGTGGAGTCCTACGACCCCATCACTAATTCTTGGCAGCCTGAGGTTTCCATGGGAACACGCAGGAGCTGTCTGGGTGTGGCAGTTCTGCATGGTCTGCTATATGCTGCCGGGGGTTATGATGGAGCTTCCTGCCTCAATAGGTACACACGAACTGACAAGTGACAACATTGCTGGATCTTCTTTACCTGCAGCTTCTCTGTTTGTCAGGTCTCCTTTTCAAGATTATCATAATTGAGCAGCCTAGGTAAATAAATGTGAACCCAGTGCCAGTAGTTTGGAATAATAGCTCAGGGTTTTTATATTGACAGAAATAAATATTTTTGTCTCCCCGCCCTCCTCTTACAGCGCAGAGCGTTATGACCCTCTCACCAGCACATGGACCTCGATTGCTGCCATGAGCACCCGTAGGAGATATGTCAGAGTAGCCACTCTGGGTAAGAATTGGCCATGTTTATGTTTCACTATCTACACTTTAAAAGTCAGAAAACCAGAGGGCAATGGCAGCATAGGTATTCTCTTGCCAACATTTACATTTTGAGTGATGACACCTCCTTTTCCCCTGCTCCAGATGGCAGCTTGTATGCAGTAGGAGGTTATGACAGCTCCTCGCACCTTGCAACAGTGGAGAAATATGACCCCCAGGTAATTTACATTTACCATCAAAGTAACTCATATGTCGCCAGGCTTAGATGGACTGCAAAAAAAAAAAAAAAAAGNAAAAAAAAAAAAAAAAATGATACATTATGGATTGATCTGCAAAATGTGTCCCATGATCTTTCTGTCATTTGATTGATTGGCTGAGCAGAGTAACACATGGACAGCCATCGCCAATATGCTGAGTCGGCGCAGCAGTGCTGGGGTGGCTGTGCTGGACGGCATGCTGTATGTCGCAGGGGGCAACGATGGTACGAGCTGTCTGAACTCAGTGGAGAGGTTCAACCCCAAAACCAACACCTGGGAGGCAGTGGCCCCCATGAACATACGCAGGTCAGTCTGGAGGCCAGAATTCATATTTGGAAATGGAAAACACAAGTGCAGGTCCAGTGAAATTGCATAACGTCATAAAAATCAATTTAGTATAGTTACCATGACTAAGATATGATAAGGAAAGGGATGTACCTACTCTAAGATATGATCAGGCAGTCTTTAAATGAGGGGAATTTGGATGTGTGTGCTTTCTTACTTCATCACCTATTTTCCACAACTACGTGCGCTTTTTTAGGTCTTAGTAGACGAAACTTGTGTAAAGGGTGATTATTGAAGACGAGACAGCATTATATCAATAAAAGACTGGCCTCAGGAAGAGATTTAGCAATATATCTGTTTTGGATTTGTGGTCATGTCAGCAAATTTATTCTTTCCCCATTTCCTCAGACACACACACACACACACACACACATGCACACACTGTCTGTGAGAGAGGATAGGAGTGGAACTTGACAAAAAGTTCTCTGCAACCCCATGAATAAACCATGACGTTAATCAGCTATGTGGCTTTTCTTATCCAGTTGCGGAGCGTCTCCATTTACACAGTCCAAAACACTAAAATAACCACTCCTCCCACTCCTCTATCACTTGTCTAAATCCACTTTTAGCCTTGTGCGAAATGGATAGATTCATAGTATGACTATATTGTTCACAGTTATCTTAGTATATGATACAGTAATTCCTGGAATTGAAATTTTGATACATTATTAATATATACTTGAATGATTGAAAATCTTATTGCAGAGTACACTGTCTGACTGAGCTGGATCACAAACATTATTAGTTGCTAACACTCAGCAGTTTGAATCGATTCTGTTAACAGCCTATATTGATTTAATAAGCTTTCAGTTAGATAAAATATACTACATAAAGGTGATTATTCATTCATAATAGATGCTTCCAAGATTAATCAAAACAACATATGCACACTTTTAAATTGCTTTTTTTTTTTTTTTTTTTTNTTTTTTTTTTTTTTTTTTTGCTGGTGTACTTCATATTTGCGCTGATTCGCTTATCTTTTTTCCCATGTTTCACCACCTTTGGCCTAGCCTAGACGAGGTTATGTTGATGTTTACTTTGTTTTTAAAGCCCTTCATGGTTGTTTTTGCTCGATCATCATGGATCTGTGTTGTCTCTGATCCAAACCTGACCTCTCTCTCCTGATCTGCGTCCTTGCAGGAGCACCCATGACCTCGTGGCCATGGATGGCTGGTTATACGCAGTGGGCGGAAACGATGGCAGCTCTAGCCTCAACTCCATTGAGAAGTACAACCCACGCAGCAACAAATGGGTAGCAGCTTCCTGCATGTTTACACGGCGCAGCAGTGTGGGCGTGGCTGTGCTGGAGCTTCTTAACTTCCCACCACCCTCCTCGCCCACCCTGTCTGTTTCCTCCACCAGCCTTTGACACGGGGTCACCGCTTGGCTGACCTCAGCCTCTGCTGCTACAACCCAGACTGGCTCTGGGAAGAGACGCAACTGCTCTGTTTGACAGAGGAGTGAGAAGGAGAAACAGATAAAGGAAAGAGGAAGGGAGAGGAGGAGTAAATTGATGAAGAAGCAAGAATTTAAAACAAGAGGAAAGTTTTGAAATGAGGCTTCTTTCTTGGCTAATCTGTGGTACCCTCTAGAATTATTCGCACCCTTGGCAACAATTGGCCAACTAAAGCATAAATAAAAATAATACACAACATGAGCAATGAGTTGTAATCTTAGCTTTAAAATACATAATCTTGTGTAATCCATAGGCAAATTGTTTAAAGGGTTAACACAAGCTGATGTTTCCAAAAAAATCTTCTCTGATAAAAACTCAGAAAGCCTTATCAATACCATAATGTTCTAGTTACATTATTCTTGATAGATGTTATGTATTTTGGTTATATGAATGACCGCTACTAGATTAAAAGATTATAGCGATCTTACTAACTTTGTGTTGGCTTTCAAAAATGGTAAAACAGTCAGTACTTGTGATACTGACTGATACTTTTGAAAATCAACAACTTTTTTTTTTTTTTTTTTTTTTTTGCCTCCTACAAATGTGGCTCACAAATAACCTGTTTGTTTTGGACTTTGTTTGGAGCATTTCTGGCTTTTATTTACCCAAGGTGTAATTCTAGAGGGCATCCTGTACAGCTCCACCACACACACACAAACACACACACACACACCACCTCCTGCTTTCCCCAAGAGTACAAGAAGATACGATTCTTACATAAAGGTATGTAAAAAAAAATGCCACACTCTTTCCCCACCACTCCAGTGTTTGACACACTAAAGTAAAATGTGGTGAATTTAATTCTGTCATGTATAATGTAAATGTTACTGGTTTGGGTTTTTTTAATGTCAGGATTTTTTAAAATTTTTTTAAACTTTTTTTTTTTTTTTTTTGCAGTAATGTATAAAAGAGAAACTGAATGATTTCACTTTTGGAATGTAGCTTTTGAGTGGTTATGCCATGCATGTTTACTGGCATCGACCTCTGACAGGAGGATAAAATGTAGTGCTGCTATGCCACACTAGGTGGCAGTAACAGGCAATGTTATAACCCCTTTCCACAGTACAAGAGAGCATGAACACCAACGATGTAAAGATGGTTAAGCAGAGCTGTAAATGAGATGGGTTTCTTTTTTTATAACAACAGAGAAGAATTGTGTTAAATTATAATATTTATGAAAATGTAGAAATTCTAATATATTCTGTTTTGAGAAGGAATAGATCAAACCTTTGCCTATTTAAGAGTGTTTTAATATATTTATGTAAGTGTGTTTGGGGTGCATATCATGAATGGAAATGATCAAGAGAGTGTCGAAGTGTGAAAGATGTAGTTCAGTTTGTGTCCGTTTAGGAGTTGTGCTTTTCCTAGTTTAGAGAACTGGTCATTGCATTTTGACATGCGGCATTGCATTTGCATTTCTTAATGTTTCTTCACTGCCACAAGCATGATCTGACATGACAATGTACCTCATGATCACTACTTTTCTGGGAAAGACTTTAGTTGCTTGCCAACCTAATGACCAGTTATCAAAATGTATCCTGTATCTCGTTTATATTTTTAAGCAGACACAGTTGTGGATGTAATCCTCAGTCAACTTACCTACCAACACATGACACTAATGAGTAACAGTGAAGTATGACGCTGTTGACATTTGGTGCTGTCGTATTTCCTCATACATGTGTTCTTGTTACCTCATCTTGCATGGATAAAATGGATCCAAATCCAATGAAACAGAGTTGATCTAGAAATGTCGCAACTTGCACAGATAACCACAAATTGTAATGCACTCCTGAATTAGGTAATGCATGTAGGAAAGCAGTTTCCATTAAATCGAAACTGACAGTAAGAGATGTGATGACGTGTGAATCACTGAACTTCAACGAATCATTTTGATGCTTTTGACTCAGTTATTAATTCCTAGATTCAGTTTGATTCACGTGTAGCACAGTGATATCATTCCAAACTTCTGAGAAGTTGCCTTTTTTTCCTTTTTTTGAAGGATTTTGTTGATCTAGTTCTGTTTCTCTACAACAACCCTACTAGTCGTTTAGGTGTTAGAGAGGACCCATTAGAATTGGGGCTGCGATGGTTTTATGGAGATACTGTTATTTTGTGACACCGATGTAAGTCAGGGACGCACTTTGAGAGAAAGACGCACATGACCACATAAGACTTTGGTCTCCGTTCTGTGGATCAAACTGTAAATAGAACGATTGCTCAAGTTATCTTAAATTCATTTGTGCAATGTCAATGTGACCGTAGCTTTGTTTTGTTTTTTTAGTTTGTGTTTAATGTGGTTAAAATATTTGATGTTTGTTATTTATGAGGTACTATAAAACATTGAATTTTGCACTATTATGAAGTGGAGCAATACACTCTAAAATAAAGATGTTTTCAGATGTGAAAACTTTGCTTTGAGAGTCTTGAACTTTCCTTTACACACTCACACATACACACAGAAGCTAAAACCATCCTACAACTAAATGTCAAAGGTTTAATTCCTGTTGTCACACTATACATCTTAATAAACTTCATCTTAACTACACATCACACTGAATAAGAGTTGTAGCTAACTGTCTAACACACAAACACACACTAAAAGCTGTGTTGCTATCAGAATGTTTTTCGTTGCTAGGTTTACTCTACAGTGTCACTTGGTACCTTCCCAACATGCTCCTCTTTCAGTGATCTAAGCAGACAGCTGAGCACTCTCACTTTATCCTTCTTGACCTCAGTCACATGGCATTCACACCTGTGGCTGCCTCTGCACACACACATTTAAAAGCCTATTAACTCCCACCCTACTCAAACACAGATACAGACCAAATATACACATATGTAACACCTACAGCTTTGAATGAGATGAAAAAGAAGAAATCCAGCACTGCAGAAAACACACATTCTGTTATATTACTCTGGCTGGAGACATTTGTTGGGAAAAAAAATTATAATTACTTCAGGTAATAAGGCAAGAAACTCATAACACCAATTAAAGACTCAGATATGGTTCATGTCCCCATGTGTTGTTGCATAAAAGAAAATTTGTTGTGCGTTGGGGGCTTTGCTTTAGCATCACCACTCTATTGTAAAAAATAAAACAAAATAATTTTGTTATATCACCCTAAAAATCGAATGTATTCTAGTGTAGGTATTTATGAAAAATATAACTATTTCAGGGAATACTTCTAAAGGAAAAGTTAAAAACTCAAAATGCCATTTAAAGGACCATACCACCATTTTGCATGTTTTGATGATATACCTGTAGATGTATGGAAGTGTCTAGGAGAGGTGGCAGTAGAGTTTTTGACTAGGTTGTTCAACGAGATCTTAGAGAGTGAGAGGATGCCTGAGGAATGGAGGAGAAGTGTGCTGGTGCCGATTTTTAAGAACAAGGGAGACGTGCAGAGCTGTGGCAACTACAGAGGAATAAAGTTGATGAGCCACACAATGAAGTTATGGGAAAGAGTAGTGGAAGCTAGACTAAGGGCAGAAGTCAGCATTTCTGAGCAGCAGTATGGTTTCATGCCAAGGAAGAGTACTACAGATGCAGTATTTGCTTTGAGGATGTTGATAGAGAAGTACAGAGAAGGTCAGAGGGAGCTGCATTGTGCCTTTGTAGATCTAGAGAAAGCATATGACAGGGTGCCGAGAGAGGAACTGTGGTGTTGTATGAGGAAGTCTGGAGTGGCAGAGAAGTATGTTAGAGTGGTGCAGGACATGTATGAGAGCTGTAAGACAGTGGTGAGGTGTGCCGTAGGTGTGACAGAGGAGTTCAAGGTGGAAGTGGGACTACACCAAGGATCAGCTCTGAGCCCCTTCTTGTTTGCTGTAGTGATGGACAGGCTGACAGATGAGGTTAGACAAGAATCCCCTTGGACTATGATGTTTGCAGATGACATTGTGATCTGTAGTGAGAGCAGGGAGCAGGTGGAGGAAAACCTAGAGAGGTGGAGATATGCCCTGGAAAGGAGAGGAATGAAGGTTAGCCGCAGCAAGACAGAATACATGGCTGTGAATGAGAGGGACTCAAGTGGAATGGTGAGGTTACAGGGAATAGAGATAAAGAAGGTGGAGGATTTTAAGTACTTAGGGTCCACAGTCCAGAGCAATGGAGAGTGTGGAAAAGAGGTGAAGAAACGTGTGCAAGCAGGTTGGAATGGGTGGAGAAAAGTGTCAGGTGTGATGTGTGACAAAAGAGTCTCGGCAAGAATGAAAGGAAAGGTGTACAAAACGGTGGTGAGACCAGCGATGTTGTATGGCTTAGAGACAGTGGCACTGAGGAAAAGACAGGAGGCAGAGCTAGAGGTAGCAGAGACTAAAATGCTGAGGTTCTCTTTGGGAGTGACGAGGATGGATAGGATCAGGAACGAGTACATCAGAGGGACAGCGCATGTTAGATGTTTTGGAGATAAAGTCAGAGAGGCCAGACTGAGATGGTTTGGACATGTACAGAGGAGGGATAGTGAACATATCGGTAGAAGGATGCTGAGGTTGGAACTGCCAGGCAGGAGGCCTAGAGGAAGACCAAAGAGGAGATTTATGGATGTAGTGAAAGAGGACATGAAGTTAGTTGGTGTGAGAGAAGAGGAGGCAGAGGATAGGGTTAGATGGAGGCAGATGATTCGCTGTGGTGACCCCTGAAGGGAAAGCCGAAAGGAAAAGAAGAAGACCACCATTTTGCATGTTTGAGTCTAATATATTCAATTTTCATACATGTTACGTTACTGACAATCATTTCCTAAAGCATATTTCAGCTTTCCTGATATTTAGCAAAATCTCTTAATCTTTGAAAATCAAATATTCAAGCGATACACCCACCTTATAAATCAATGTTTTTCCTGCTAATAGTTACTCAGCCTTATGAAGTCACAGTCATTTAAATTTTTTGATAAACATAGGTCTTCTTTTGGAGACATACATTTACTCTATGCTTTTTATTGTGCTTAAATGCTAAAATTACAAAACTTCAAAAAANGAGACATACATTTACTCTATGCTTTTTATTGTGCTTAAATGCTAAAATTACAAAACTTCAAAAAAACCTGAATACACGTGTTGTCCATGATGATGGATTGCCTATCCCAAGAACATTTCAAGTATCAACAAGTTGATTTTAATAGCGTACAAGAATGAGCTGAAACCAATGGCGGTCTGGAAGGTATTTTTGACTCACCATTCCAGTAGTATGGTTTCTGAAATGATTATCAGTAACCTTAGTGTATGAAAATTGACTATATTAGGCTCAAACATGCAAAATGACTGGTATGGTCCTTTAAATAGTATTAGATATGGTTCATACCCTCATAAAATGTAGCACAGGAGAAAATTAGCTTGGCAACCTCCCAACTTTCTAGGATTTTTTCCCCTTCACTTTATACCTCATCAATGACATTGAATTGAAAGTAATGACAAGTAATCATATTGCATTAAGGAGTTTAAGTGATATTTTGTTGTGTAAATTATTACAGTAGTAATGAGGCAACATTTATAGAGCAAACTTTTCAAGTGTTAGAGGTTTAATTATTGCATGGATTATTATATGTGTGTGTGTGTGTGTGTGAGAGAGAGAGAGAGAGAGAGAGAGAGAGAGAGAGAGAGAGAGTGCTATCGTTGTGAGTTATGACATGGATTGTGATGTATGTATCTCTGAATTCTGTAGTTGTGAGTCACTGCTGCTATGAGTATGCTAATGAGTTTACAACCTGTCTGGAGAAATTAACTCACTTCTTGTCCACTCAGTACCTCCACTCCCTGCAGCCTTTCCTCTTTTCCCTGCTGTCAGCCTCTGTGGAGCCTTTATCAGGTGTGAAGGTGCTGTCATCATCTCTGCAACGATGAAGTGTTAAATTAACTACAGCACCTCAGAGGCCCACATGCTTTTTGACCTCCTACTTAAGATAAGATTGGTCTTGTAATGGAAAATCTTTCCTCTTCGTCAGAACAACACATAAACCTGTAATCACTAGTGTGTTCAGTAGGAATAATGTGGAAGGCTTTAATGACTTTAACAAGGCTTTAACAAAGTAACAGAAACATCTTACAGTAAACTAGCCATCGAGTCAGGTAGTGACAACTGTAAATCATATCAAGTGAGCACAAGGAGCTCATATCAGTTTGAAGACCAATTAGCCACTGTGGAATAATAACCAAGTACAAATACTCAAGAACTTAAGTGCAATTTGAGATACTGGTACTTTACCTGATTATATACTGTACATTTGGGAGACTTTCAATTTTCACTACACTACATTTTAAGGGGAAATATTATACTTGTTATTTTACTGCCTTTATCTGATGCCAATTATCTGACAGGTGAATACTTTAAATTCAGCATCAGAAAATATCAGAAATTTTTTTCAGATGTTAAATAAAAAGATAATTCCACTGATCTGATAGCATGTCACCCTGTAGCTCAAATTTTGGGGATACCAAAACTAAAATCTCTTAATCTAGAACTGCAAGCGTGTTTGTTTGTGTGTGTGTGTGTGTTTGTTTGTTTGTTTGTTTGTTTGTTTGTTTTGGCCTCTTGGGTGACAAATCCTTTATCTCCATTTTTGAGTATTTAATTTATTTTAAGGCTCCAAAATTAATACTTCTACATTTGATAATTATGTACATCTTATTCTGAGCACATTTTTACTTTTAATGAAGTCAAATTTTAAATGTAGGACTTTTATTTTTTTATTGTGGTTGAGTATTTTGTCAGTATATTTCTACTTTTACTTAAAGAATTCTTCCATCATTGCCATTTAGCATTTAGCATGTGTGTCAGCTTTTACAGAGGTTTAAAATGATCCATTTTACTAGTGAGGTTTTCTAGGAAACTGACAGAGGCCAGATTTCTGGTAAATCAGCCAAAAGTATCACACAAGTACGTGACTGTGGCGAGGGGGAACAGTCATGCACATGGCTAACACTGGAACGCTGTCAAGAAGACCAGTTTTCTCATGTAGGTTAACGCAACAACGATTAACTGGAACACAGCAAACTAGACACTTGCTTGGTAACACTACAAGTAAGTATTTATATACGTGCAGTTTAGATAAGAAATAAAAATATAGAGAGGGTGGCGAGTAGCATAACTACAGTAACTGTTTGGGCTTTGGTATTAGATCTTATAAGAATCCATGACAGTTGTAGCTAAGACATCAACAGCCATTCTAGGAAAAGCAAAGTGTGTGAGACACATCACTACAATACATTTCCAGTATCTGTCTAACTCTGGCATTTTCTTTTCAAGTTGATGTATCCTGATTCCCCACAGCAGAATATTTGTGTGCTCGTGTGTAAATTGGCTTGGTAATTTCTGTGACACTTTGTACTATAACAGTGAAACAAACTTATACCTTGATCATTAACAGATATTTAGAAAATACATGGATCTACTGAATTAAGAATTTTAAATACTTCATCTGACATTGACTGATCTTGCCTTCAAAGGAGAACTGGGGTCCAATTAAGATTCCTTTATGGTCCTCCTGTGTGAGAACTCTGACACGTCTGATTCTCTATTGGACACCTGATGTTGGGGGCCTCATATCCAGACTCCGTTTTAGTGGCCTGAGGTGTGACTTTAGCACCACCACTCTCACCCACTGAGTCTGGATAAACACAAACGAGTGAATTCTCAGGGAGAGCCAAAGTTCAAGCTGCCACACAAGCAGGGAGGAACACTGTGAAAATATAATTTTAGCTTGTTCTTCTGACCAGATATGTTATGCCTGATGGTCTAAATTGATGATCTACATTATAATTAATTCAGTCATCAAATATAATTAAAGTACAATGATTTAAGCCTATTAAATTGGCACAATCGAAAATGCCCTCTTCTTTAGAGGTGGAAGGGGCTGAGTCAAGGAAATCACTTTGGTGAGCAGGGACTGAAAAACACAGAATCGTGGACGTTTTAACAGGAAAATATGTGGGCTATTGTCAGGATACAGCTCATTCAGGAAATGTAAGCCTCACCACATGAAATGAGGAGGCAGGAAAAATGAATGGACTACTATTCTTTCAGCTCATAGTGTTGGTGTTGCAAATCACTATGTATTTCCCCTTCCCGTCAAGAAATATGAAACAAGACAGAAGAAATGGGTCAAGCAAATCATAAACTACTGGAAAAGAGCAACAGTAGTAGCCTAAACTTAAACACAAAGTGGGTTACATAACAATAAACACAATAGTGTCTTAAAATGATTTTTAAGCCATAAGATGTTGAAGCAATAACAAAATTTTATTCTCTTTTTGGGGGCAGATTTGTTGATTCCTACCCATTCAGTGTATTGTAGCCAGTATACTACTGGCTCTTTCGTTTCTTGTGTAAGGAAGAGTACAACCAAGAAAGAGTTCGAGCATACAGATCTAGTAATCTTGGTAAAAACTGGATGATGCGCCTTATGTGAAACATGAAACAATAAACTGGAGTGAAGTCAGAGTGAAAATTCCCTGAAAAGAAAAAAGAAAAAAAAATGTTTTCCCAGGAGACTTCCTTCCTCAAAGAAGGAATCGTGAAACAGAGAGCTGAGTCATCATGTATGCTGCATGTAATATCAAGTATGCCAACACACTTTTCCATGACGATCCACATCCATGCTGGGGAAGGTACTTTCTGATACCCTGACAGATTACTCACCATCTCCATTAAACTGTAATCACAATGTAATCGACCAGATTACTTAAAATGTAATCACATGTAGTTATACAGGAATTAAAACATTTTTTTAATGTTCAATTATGAAGTACCCTAGAAATAAAGTTTTTTTTTTAAATAAGACTTTCTTTTATACTTTAAACATAAATTTATAAAACTGATTTGATTTAAATGACATTGTATTAATTTATGCATTCTGTTTAAGAATTGTTGTTACCTCTTCTATCTCAACATCAACCTCTGTTTCCCTTCAAAATATGAGGAAAGACAAGCCAAAAGGAATGACATGTCTTCAAAATTTTTACTTGAATTTTTTCCCTCTAACTGTAAAGAACTGTGGTGTAAAGTCTTATTTTTCTGTCTTGTTAGACTTAGCAAAAGTATGCATGTATGGTGAATACGACCAAGATATTTTTAAAATTGATGATAATCTTGTCCTAATAGAGATACGTCATTATAGAAACACAAATTATGATTGATAAGTCTAGCATAGAAAGATTTAATTCTGAGGTGTTGTTTACTTTTCAACATGATCTTCTTCCAAGTCAACAATGCTTCTGACAACAATGCCGGAGGACATTGTTGGCAGAAGTCACGTAAGTTTCATAGAAGTCCTTTAAGTTTCACAGAAGTCCTTTACTTGGTTGCCCAAAAAAGCCAGGTTGCACTTAAAGTTGCATTAAATAAAGCTTTTTCCACATATGGGAAGAGGTGAAAGTCTGAGGAGAAGTCTGAGGGGGCAAATCAGGTGAGTAATGGGTGCTGAACTAGTCTGAAGCCACAAGCATGGAAAGCAGCCAGGCAGTATATGAACACTGCCCGTTGGCCTAGTTTGTTTAATGTACAGACCTGTGGGTACCTCTTCAACTTGAATGTTATAGTCACTTAGCTGAAATGAATACAGTTGATGGAATTATACAACTTCCCAAAAAAAAAAAAAAAAAAAAAAAAAATTACAGCCCTTGGTCACTTCCCTATGTGTCAAGCTCAGAACTTATCAATCAACTCTTGTAATCTTGAAATTTACTGTTAAAGAAAATCTGTTTAGAGAGTTACTAGGGTGGAGTAGCTACGTATACTGTTTTTAACTTGCTTCAGTAAAAATATTATTCAAGAGACAAATCTTTTAGAAATGTAATTTTGTGCCTCTTTTAGGTCATTAAAACATGACAGAATAGAATGAAGTTAGAACTGATTTCGTCCCACACCAAGTCCTGTTGTGTCTGTGCCTTTGATCTAACATGTGCCTTCATTTTGGAGGGAAAGTGTTTCACACCTTGCTTAGAACTTGTAATTCTGAAGACAAACCCTGTTCAATGCCAATTATGTGACTGGCAGACATCAATTTAGTTAAATCAAGGCAAGATAAGGACTGATACTGTCAATCTTTGTAATTTAGTTTGTCTGTACTTTATCTGTAATAAAATCATTTCTTTGGGTCAGCTTCAAGGCTTATCTGTCACTTACCAGAACTTTTTTTTTACATTCAATTACACTTCATGCAGTTCAATCAGTGTTCTATACTAATTAAATTACTTGTCTTTGTCTCTGGGCCTGTCAGAAAGGGTTCAGTATTTTTTAACATACTGAAAGAAGAAAGACGACGACTCATCAGTTGTTTTAACAGCCTTGATGACTGTTGGTGCCTCAGGTGCATCCGTTTTAACAATCCGGTCAAACAGGTTGCTGTTACCTGTCAGCTCACAGCAGACAGTTTATATCATGAACACATGAACTCGTCATAGACAGCAACCAAACTAATAAATGAGTAAAGACTGATTATGACTAATTCTGATTCTGCCTTTTCAGTGCTTATAGGTCACTAATCACCAATCCATTAATAGACCTGCCCATGAAAATTACACACTATCTGGTATCAGTCATTGGTATTACAACCTAAAAATTGCAATTATTAACTGACACTGTAAAAGGTTTAATTAAGAGGGTAAAAACATTATTTGATTATGTGGCAAGATTAACTTTACATCATTACACTGTTTTTTTTAATGACTGAGGTTATTTCATTAAACATTACATATTCTATTAGAGAAAATTTCTTGGAATTCAAGTTTTAAAATGCTTAAAAATACTGAGGATGCATAAGTGTGTTTTGTACTTATTTAACTTTTTCTTCTTGTACTATCAAACATTTTGCTAGTGGATATCTCATTTAGGGACAAAAACCTCATATGCAAACAGTATATTGTTTGCATAAGCATCTTGTCTTAGGAAAATTAGAGCCTCTGAATACACAAACCTTCTGTTTAAACATCCTCCCTTCCCACCAACAGATAACTGCAACATACTGTATGATGAAAATCTTTACTAAATGCAAATAACCCTTAGAGAAAAATAGGACAAGATTCAGCACATCTCATCTAATATTTTGCCTGTTTTTACCATGAAGTGTGCTTTCTTTCTTAAGTCAGTATAATACAACAGGAAGCCACTACATCATCATGTCACACTTCTCAGGTATTTGGTTTCAAAATGACACAGATGTGCGTAAAGTATATGGCCTAATAATAAATAAACCCATTAAGGCTGTGGGCATTTTCATGTCCGGGCATGCCAATGGAAGCTCTCCCATCTTCCCCTTTGATTGACACATGCCATCCAGTGTGTTTAGTGACCAGTAACCCACAATGAGCTCCATTTGGCTCCTGCAAGGTGTGAAAAGGCACACTTCACCTACACACACCCCTGTCTTTGTTGCTGGGATTGATTTAACAGACAGAGGCAACTCACAGAAGGTGTGAACCCTACTGGTTACTCATCACACACACACACACACACACACACACACACACACACACACACACACACACACACACACAGCCTGACACAACCACAAACTCCACCCCTTTACAAAGTCACACTCTCACCGCTCTGTCTATACAGCCTTCACCCTGCCCACTTTTCCTCAGTATAAGCCTGACTTCAGCAGGAAACACACCACACTGCTTGGATTACACTCACTCACCATCCATCACAGAAGGAATACAGTTTGACTTTGGAGGAGCACAAAGCTTCACACACACACATCACAGCATGGGGAGTAGCATGTCATGTGTCCCCCAACACAACTTCAGATTCTCCAGCAAGAGTTTCATACGCAGGAACAGGTAAGAATACTCCAACTTGACCGATACTTTTACAGTACATGTGATTATTATGTTTGTTGGAGACAGCACCATGTCATGCCTTTGGTTGTGCTTTGTTATTTTAGACTCTGACTTTCAGCTGGAAGGAATTCTTGGTATTTCTCAGGGTTTGAGCAGTAGGGTTAAGCAGAGGTTGTGAATTTTGTGAGGCCAGGTTCAGGATCATGTGGTAACACAGGATAGTCCCTGAGTCGTGCCTGACTGGTGCCTGTCTGGCCAACGGTGTCAATGATCCAGTTACCATTTGCCTCCTCTTTACATCTCTGTGAAGATGATCTGCCAGCTGTCAGTGATTCTGGTTTGCCTCCAAAATCAGGACCTGACCCCATTCATTATCACGATCACATGTAGGCAATTATAGTTATTAACTGATAAGATCTGGTTTATAAATCCTGATAAGTAAGTTAATAGCTTTAAAACTGACCTGGTGGCTTTGAACATAAATACATAAATTGACCCACATTAATGGGATATACTTATTTTCTCCCTGTTTACTCCTTCAGTATTACTGTATATGCCTGGGCATGTTGCCCCTACAACCCACTCTGCTGGACCAACACATCTGATTCAAATTAGCCTAACTCCAGCCTTCTGCCCTGTGCTGTGTGATGATTCAGGCTCTGGTTTTGTGTAATGCTCCATGCAGCTCTGCCAAAAAAGAACAATTTGTATTCAAATAAAAACAGAGGGATGGCTCAAATACCCACGACCGTTGGTTTTCAAAACTCTGAGCTCTAACTGGAATACTGATACACCTTCCAAGGTGAATTAATGGTTCTGCAGGAACAATACATTCAGTGTTCCCGCTTCCCATGTTTCTACTCCCGCTTTGTGTTGGTGATTCAGGCAAGGCTCAGGTATTCCCTACAGAGCCAAGAATGAGTAGAGAGTGAATGCCACTGCAATCAGTGACTGGGGAATGTTAGGTGTGTAAATTCACTACCTGTCTATTATCTGCATTCCTCTTTCACTTTGCAACTGGTAATTGAATCAGTGTTCATAATTACCATATTTACTGTTTATGGGTAAAATAAAACAGGTTGAGAGGAATAGCATCATTTACTAAACAGTAATCTGCTCATCAACTGATTGATGGTGGACACAGACTTCCTGATTAGACAGGCCTTGATTCCCACCATGCAAACAAAAGCCTGCGTTGTTGCAGTAAGGACACTGGCACACATGTGCAGATAAGCAGATAAACTACAGCCAGGACTGTAAAAGCAGTCTCTGAGTCTTATCATTGGAATGGAGGACTTCCTTATAAAGATGTGACACTAATGGTAACAGATGAGGGTCAAGCAAAACAAAGGGGGACATTGAATTCTGATTTTCCTATGCATATTCTCACTATCAGAAACACAAGAGCTGATTGTTCTTATCATTTAAATGGCTGGTATTGATGGCTCAAGGACAAAAGAAGGGCTCTGGTTAATTTATGTGATGAGACACAAACTATGATTCCAACTATTAAGCTGCCATGAAAATTGCCCTGTGTTAATTGTTTAAGATTAAGTGTTGATTTGATTACTATAGAAATAGGACTGAACAACAGAGAAATAAGTCATTGATCCAAAATTTAAAATGCAAGAGTGAAGCAAAGTCTTGTTTTTAAGTCATTTCTCCATCTGACATAGTAGACAATGAAGCAGGAATAAAGAGGAAATGTTGCTTGTTGGCACTGCAGATGGGAAGCTAACTGTATAGCAAACATGAGATAGACTGTAAACATTGGAGAGTGAGTGGTAACACATGGTTTATGCTCTCACTCTCTCTGTCTCTACTTGCTGAGCAGCAGCCGCCTGTTTCGCAAGAAGAATCCCCAAGAGGGACAAGAGAAGTCCAACAGCATCATCAATATCTTGTGCACAGTTACCCCCAGAAAGGTAAGAACCATCAAAGATATAGTCAGTCATCTTAATACCAGACAAAACTGCTATCCTATATATGGCAGCCTTTGTAAGATATGTTTTTATTGCAATTACCCCATCTATTTTGAAACCAGATCTGATTTCTTTATGTATTGTCATGTCTCCAATGATATAACTTGTTGCAGGAATTGTCACCAAAGGATCTACAGACAATAGAGAACATAAAATGGGATCCTCCGTTCCCTTATGATCCAGCCAGTGGCTGGAAGAAAAGCAGCATCAATGTAAAGAATTATGGAAGAATGATTCACAGCTCCAAAGTTCGCTTCCGGTTCCTTCACTGCCAGGTGAGCAGAACAAACTATCTTTATGACGGTATATGATGAAATATCAGGAAAGCAGCAGCAACACAAAAAAAAAAAAAAAAAAAAGCTTGCTACAAAATCCTTTTTGTGGTTAAAGTCCTAAACAATGACCAAGCCTACACTGACATCATGAAAGTCAAACGTAAGAAAACAGGTGAAGACTAACAGGATGTTGCTCTGCAGCCACTGAACATACTGAAACTCCCTGCTGGCACTGACATGGTAGCTGGCTGTGAATAATCCAATCAATGTGCCACAAAGCCGACCGGAGCATGTGTTTGGACATGCTTGTTTCTGTTGCAGTTGTGAAACATCTGAGAGAGAAAACCTGAGGGTAGAGAGAGTTCCTCTGATCTCAGGGCCTGATAGAGGACGCACCGGCTCCTCGCTATGGGAACCGCAATTTGTCAGAGTTGTGACACAACAGCTCTGTCAAAAAACAGAAAGATTGATTGAAGGAATGGCATGTTCAGTGAGCTCATAAAGCCAAAAGAACACATTATGAGAAAACAAAGGGAGTGAAAATATATTACTTAAGTGTTGATAACATAAGTCAGTTCCTTAAAAAATTCCTACATTTTCCTACATTCCTTGTCAACCAACTCAGTTAGAACATTTGCTCCAGGTGTATGAGTCAGCAGATGATATAACATTATAGGACAACCTAGAACTACATGTTTTAACTATGGTATACCAGAATGCTAACTATGTGAAAGAACTGCTGGCAGAGATTTGAAGCATAATTAATCTTTGAGGTGGTGAGTTATTAGGCTGCAAGATACACCCATATAGCTCTTCTGCTCATTGGAGAGCAACATTAGATATGTATGGACAGGAAAAAGCCTATAATGTATTGAGGCACCACATAAGCCTCCAAACATACGCCATTGATAGTGTTCATGTCTGGAGGATTGTAGTTCCCTTGCAGTACAGATCAGAATATAAATTCTGAGAAAGTCATTTTAATCAACACTACACTCTAACTCTTAACCATTCACATTCTTTATCTCTGCAGGATGCTCATGACTGCTACTTGGATCTCTTCCAAACACACCTTCATTTTCTTTCCAACAATACAACTGGTCTGACATACCAGGTGAGATTTTTAATTTAGTGATTACACCTCTCAAATCCATGGAATTGATTTATTATAGTATCCAGTATTCCTGTGGGTCACAGTTTCATGTTACCTCATCATACAGTTTGACTTGTATCCCCTGTCAAGAAGCAGCATGTTGATAAACAGTATGTCTTCACCTGTCTCATAAATCATGAGCAGTCATTAATCATCTTTGTTGGGAGCTAGACTCCATGACAAAAAGAGACAACTAAGCACTTATCTACACTGTTAGTCAGAATGTATGACTGCAAATATAAGACAGACACGAGTGCGTCATTGACTTAGAAGGCTGACCTCAGTAACACTAATTTATTTTAGTAATTGCATGTATTTGTTAGAAACCGTATGCCCAAACAGAACATAACTGTAAGGGAACTTAAATTGTAGATTGTACCAATGAGAGAATGTTTTTGCTTAAGTTTCTTATGTTTATGAAATTTCATGACTGGACCTTCTGTTGCTTTGTGTGCAGGGAACTCTTCCATTGAAAGAACTCACCATATGCAACCTGCAACAGAACTGCAACCACAGCCAACCCCAGGAATTTGCCTTTCAAATAAACGGTAAGTTTGCCTGCACTTGAAAGGACAGAAGTAGATGTTGGCACTGATCCCTGGAATGTTGTAATCATCTGTTTTCAGTTTTTTTGGCTATGTTGAATACAGATAATCAATCACTTGGACTGGAACTGCCTAATTCAGCAGGATGTTTATAAGGCAGTGGCTGACTTCAAAACATAATATGGTGGCCTGTTTCTCAAAAGGCAGAACTAGTGTTGGAGAAAACAGAGAGCCAAAGAGTTGCCCTGTAGAAGATATTTCTAATTCATATTCTCTCACAATTTTTACCTTCACTAGTGGTCTGCCATTTTTGCCTCCCTAATCCCTGCCAAACTAAACTAAAAATTCTCTTGGTATAAAACAAGTAAGAAACCACAAGCTACTTTCAAGCTGCTGCATTTCCTATGTTGTCACATTCCAGTGATTCAAAGGTGCCGCGACCCTCTTCACCTCCACTCAACCCCAAGACTAACTAGAGCTGGGCCTTATTCACCCTTGGTCAGAGGGCCAAGCCAGCCTTTAAAGGCCCCTCTTGTTAGACAACAGGTGCACTTCAGCCAACCCAGCTGTTGTGCAGATAAGTCCTGCAAATGCCCTTAGCCTTGTCACTGCATATAATCTATAGCATATTCCAAAAACTACTCAGCCTAATACCCGGTAGCAATACCACTTAGTGTTTGATCTCTACATGGACAAAAACAACCTGATTACCAACTTGATTTCTTTTCATTTTGTAAAAAAAAATGGTTGTTTGTCTAGAAAGCTTTGTTCCATTCCTGTGTAACAATCTAATCAGTGAAATCAGGGATCTATGTAAAATTACAAACAAAAAGTACAAAGGAAGTAAAGCCAAGTAAAGAATGTCAAAATGTAACGTTTCTGGGTTTATATTTTTATTATTATCATGTTACTGAAATCTGAAGTAATCCTGCTATGAAAGTTTTGGCACTCTTTGACATGATTATATGTGACTTTGCACTATTTCCTCAAACAAGCTTGTTTTGGAGTATTGTTATATCACTTGTCATTGTACATTATGACTCTTTATTTACTTAACGGGAGGTATTAATGACAGGAAATGTGTTGAGCATGTATGACGAAAATTCTGAGTCAAGTGAGAGATCTGATATGGATGTTTCCTCAGTTTGACCTGTGCCTTCCTCTCACTGCGCTGAAAATATGAATCAGCTTTAGCGTAAACTCTGAGAAGCTGAGTCTGGAGAGTGATTAAACAAAAACTCCATGAAAGATCCGGAAGAAAATTCCTGGAAGCCTTCACATGGTTTGAATTAACTATGACTGTGCTTCCTATAAGTTAGTTAATAACAGTTAATGACTTTTAATAACGGTTAATGACCTTGTTAAACTTGGGCACTTTGTTTCAGAGACAAGAGATCAGTCCTTAAACTATGTGCTTCCATACAAAGAATCTTAACATAACTCATCTTTCTTGAACTGTATAAAAAACATCCATGAGAGTGCTATGATCAAAGTCTAAAATTATGAGCTGGAGTGAGCAGAAACTCACTGTGTGAGTCCAGAGTTTCTGCTTATTAGGGATCAGTCAGCTGGCTATGGACACTAACAATTACAAAGCCATGAGGCTGGAATGAAAGTGACTATCTCTGCTGTTTATCTCTGGTATGTGTTGGCCTGACAGAGGCAGATTCCAACTCTTTTCATCTCAGGCCCTGCTCATTCCTCCTGGGTAAGCAGTTTGTTGGAGGAAGAGTCTGGTGTGATTTTTAAATGCCAAATGAAGCAGGTCAAGGGGGATCTTCTGCAATAGATTATACATGTGGTTTACTATCTTTAAAATGCTAGCAATCATGAGTTAAGACAGCTTTACTGTACTTATTGCATAACATATTCTGAACAGCTGAGAGAACACAACGCAGTAAAAAAAAAAAGAGGTGTTAAATGTAAACTCCATTAATGATTCACCATCATGGCAGAATGCTATCTGATAAACTGCTCAGATGAGAAGCCTTGATGACAGTTTCCCCTCTGATCTTTAACCATGCAGGTGTCAGCCTTAACCCCATCATTGTCTACTTTGCCAACCAAGAAGAAATGGACCTATGGTTTGGCCTGCTTAAAGAAAATATTGAGGCCAATGGAGGTACTGCTGTTGCACCTGAAAACTACACCAGGGTCAAGGTAAGTTTAATAAGCAAACACACTTATTCCCCCAAAACAGACTGTACATTATAACAGGTGGCCTAGAGGCAACAAAGATTAATATCATTATTTCCAAACTCTAACAAGCCTCTAAGTGAGGTCATCTGTTAATCTACTGGGTGGATTATCTATGTGATCAAAAAGGCCATAATCTCAACCAGTTCCGCTAAAATGTGAAACAGTATGTGTGAGCATGTAGCTCTTGTGAGTCAGGTAGGTCACTGCTGTCTCTCCCCGAGGGCTGGTACTAAGGAGTGGCATTGACCGCACCACAGCCTACATCAAACTCACATCTGCACAGAGTTAATGTGCTGACTCCACACCCACAGGTGGGGAAATGGCTGATGTAACACATTACCATCACTGTAACACTACAGTAGATAATAACTCGACTGATGAAAACTTATAAGCCTCATGGATGAACAAACAATAGTGATATTCCAAAACAAAAAAGCCAAATCAACATGTTTAAATTTACTTAAGGGTAGAGCTCTATTCATGTTTACTCATTGATGATTTTTTCTCACTTCTGTTATCACTTGTGTATCTAGGTAAACCAGGACGAGACTCCTGAGGGCAGAGAGGAACTAAGGAACTCAATCAACAGAGAGCCCATCTATGAATGGGAGGGGTCACAACGAGACAGCCTGGGCCCCATCACCTATGTCACTAAAGTCAGACTACAGCATATGCCCTGTCAGGTACAACTCATCAAGTCTATGTCAGAGTGACATAAGACAGGCTCTCTCTCCTCCTGTCTATTTATGGAAATGTACAGTACAGCAGACAGTAACTCATGATACTGTAACTCATGATACTGTACATGTTTTCAAACTCTGGGAATTTTAGAAGCAATGTCTCTAAAGCTGAGTGACTCATATGGCTTTTTAATTGTGCAATATATATTACCTCAACACAATTTAGGGAGTGAAATGGGAGGGTAGCTCCTCTACAGATACCACTGTAATCACTTTATTTTTCTGTCAGGATGTATCACAAGACACCTGCAGCCCATGGATGAAAAATGTGACTCTACACTAACCAAATCAGACACAGGCACAAATAAATAATGTTGAGACAGGTTCACATTGCTAATAAAATCAGTTGTCATGAAGCAACTTGCAAAGGATAGTTGTAATTAATTCACTGTGGGAAACAGCGGCAGCTCTCTTGAAGTGTGTGAGATTTAGGGTTTGGGTGTGTGAGAGACATTTGCCCAGCTCACGCAGTGACTCGACTCACCTCACAGCTGGAATGTCAGCTGTCTGTCCAGACACTCCCTCTGTAAGGGAGAGGAAACATACACTCTAAGTGTGCTGCACCTTTAAATGTCCCACTAACTGGTTTGACTGAAGATCTTACTGGGATTTAAAATGTGCCTCTCACCAGGAAATTATGGGATAATACTTGTATGTTTTTCAAGCTTGTGCCAAGCCTTTTGGTGGCCCGTCAGCATAGCCAGAAATATCAGAACCTGTTATCCTGCTTTCAAAATATTTTGGTGCCGTTGTCTCACTGACAGATTTCAAAATTCCCAGGAGTAGTTGCACTGCAGTTAATGTTAAATAGCCTTAATGTGATTTGTTCTGTCTTTATTTTATTTATTTATTTTTTGTGCCTGAATGCAGAATTTTCAAATAGAGAAACTGAATTCTCGATCAGTGACTAATTAATATTCTTTGGACAAGAGTTAACTTCCTTGCTGTTCCAACTTAACTTTTTTATTTTTAATGACAAAATTTAAAATGATTGGAAAAATTTTCATAGAGAGATGTAAATGGACTTCACACATAAATGACACTGGTATTCTTGTACTGGACTTAATTACTGTCCCACAATACATGCACACATAAAGCTCACTTGCAGTTATACTCTTGTGTCCACAGGAACAGAGTGACAGGCTACTAGTGATGTACCCATCCACGCTGATCATCCTGTCGGAAGAGAATGATGGGCTCTTCTACAAGGTACCATTGACCTCAGTGATCTCTGTCTCAGGCCTTTTCAATCATATCTTCAATTGTGTATGTGCATCTGGTGTTTGCATCAGAGAGTTGTGTGTAAGAGTCTGTGTGATTGCAGGGAAAACTTCCACTCAACATGGTTACTGTGACCACACCCTGCCAAGACGTCAAGCCCAACACTTTTATGATTGAAGGTAAACTGAGTTACACTGTATACTGATTCAGTGAATTACTCAACAATAATATGCTGACATTGTAACTGCACATGTTAAAGGGATTTTAATGAGTGTACATTCTTATGCATGTTTTATGCTATTTGGCCTTTCCATGAATCTGCTAACGTCATAAAATGTAACCCTTTATGAATGAGCTGGTTTTATCCCCAGTGAATGACAATCTGACTTTAGCACATTCCAGCGAGCAACTGAACCAAATGACAGGCTTTGTCCCTCTCCTCCCTTCCCAGGGAAGCTGATCAACCCCATAGTGGTGTCCTGTCTGGATAGGATCGAGTTCTGCGACTGGATCCAGCATTTCAAAGCTGCTGATGTGCCAGTTCTCAGCCCCCCACCCCCTGTGTATGATATCATCTACACCCCTACACACAGAGAGGTGAGGACCAGCCCAATCGGCTTCCTTTGATGGGCCAAACACAAACTATTTTGTCAGTGACTATTGATACCTAGTTACATATTTTACTAACCACATTGGTTTGTGAACCTGTGAATGGATATCAGAATGAGGAAAAGAGTCAGGCAGCCATTCATCTTCTGGAGAGAAAGAATGGAGTGTTGATTTCACTGTTACTGTAAATCAATTTAGAGTGGGTACTGCCAACTAGTTAAAAGGAAACGCCCATCTAACCTTTTTTATGACTGCAAAACAACATACCACTGAATCATTATATGGGACTTCAAAGAAAACAAAAGATTATTAGTGTCCCTAAAGTAGTGATTAAACCTTGAACAAAAAACAAAACAATATAATTATTGTAAGAAATAGGGGATTAAGGTAAAATTTGATGTTGTATTTTTACGATTGACAGGTGGATTGCCACTGTGTGTGGATGTACAGTATGTAGAATTTGCAAAAAAACAGCCAAAAAACAAAACAAAACAAAACAAAACAAAAAAAAAAAAAAAAAAAAAACACTTTTGTCATAGTCATTAAATATTTATTTCTATTATTATGTCTCTCTAGGCTCCAAAGCTCGACAGGTGGAGTGGCAACAGTCAGGGCCGAAGTGAGTCCCTAAAGTTCAGCCAGTCACAAAGTGGCCACGGGTCTCACAACCTTCAACTACCCATACATGAAGAAAACCCTCTCTCCCCAGGATATGCTGAACCCCTCTGTGTAAGTCAGCTGTGTTTTTCTCCTCTTTTTAAGCATTCTTAACCTAATAATCTGAAGAAAACACTAACATCACAACAATATTTTCCACAGATATAAATGTGGTAGAAGCTTAATTCTACAATGCTTGAAAAAAAAATCCTCTGTTTGTTCTGGTGGAGCTGAGCAGCAGTGCTTTTCTTTAACTAGTTTAACAAGTTAATTATTAAGCAAGGTCTAGAGACCAAACTGCTTCTGTTACAGCTACAAAGGCTCAGGTGATGATGGTGTTCCAGTTTAAAAAATCATAATATTGTCAGTATCTTTTCTCAAGACACCTACCCATTAAGATAACTTTTTGATGTTGAAAAATAAGGCGGTCTAACACGCTGATAAAGTAGTAAAAAGTTTGCTTGTTAGCTTCAGACTCTTACACAATATATTGAAGTTGTGCATTTTCAGGAACTTCAACCAAACGCTTCCGGTGAAGGGGCTTTGTAGGCCAACTGCTCATCCAATTAGCTTAAAGTGGAAAGAGCATTATGCCCAGAAGTCATGTTGTTGTTCAGCTTTAGACATGAACCACCACTCTCCTAATTAAACTGAAGGACACCTTCATTCCTTGCACTCAGACAGATGATTCTGGTTACTATTTGCACAAACAAACAAACAAACAAACAAAGAAACAAACAAAAAAACCCAATAAAACACAAAATATGTAGAAAACTGATGTTTTGGAGAGGAAAACCATAATGTAATGGTTGTTTGACCATTACTCAGAAAAATCTCTTTTCTGTCAACGATCCACTTTAGTTTTGAAAAAGTCTTGGCTCTGAAAAGTGCATAGTTTAATGACCGATGGAGAAAAGCAACTTTGGTAAAATACAATTCACTTTATTAAACTCACTGATGCTATCTAAGTTGCAATGCTACAACTCATTTTTGCCTTGTGTTTGCTTTATGTTCCTATAGTATAGCTCCAGCCGTCCCTCCTCAGCTGAAACGGCCCGCCTGGGCAGTAGGAACAACAGCATTTCTTCTCACAGCAGGCCTGAACGCGACCTACGACCTTTGTCACTTCGCTACTCCTCCCCTCAATGCAGCTCCTACCTCCAGCCTTCAGAGAGCTCAGCGATGTACAGTACACCCTACTCTGTCCTGCATCGCACCAACCCGCAGTGGCTGGAGAAAGCTCCACTCGTCAAGGTAATTCAGACAGGCGTCTAACTTGATAACTGAATATTTCCCCTGAGACTGTCGACTTATTTTACATGTCATGTGCGCATGAACTAAAATAGATACACCAAGCCGTATGCTGAGAGGGGGTCATGATGTATGGCGTTAACAAGTGGGGTTACAGCAGCATTTGTACCTAATTGAGGTTGAAAGACCAATCAAGTTGAAAATTTGGAGATGTAAATTATTTTCCTTTGACATCTCTTTGTAAGCCAACAATCAGGAATTACTTACCAGTTAATTACGTATATTTTTATATACAAGACAGAAAGATTGTTGTAACAGGTTGTTGTAACAAAGCACTGCTGCTGATCATGGCTAGCATTACTCCAGAAGCTGTACTTTGTAATCTGAGACTAAATCCCAGTTTTTGTGATTTGCTTCTGCTAACTTTACAAGTGTGAGAAGAGAATGAGACAGCGATTTGGGGAGGGGGGAGGAAATTGGGCATTGATTATTATCATCTGATCTCTCGGACCTTTTAACTAACCCCTGGATCTGTTTGAATCCTTTTTGATCACAGTCTAACAGCTGGAGCACTCCTCAGACATCTCTGGGTTACTCGTTGAACGTTTCCCAACGCCACTCAGACATGTGTGCCCATCGACAGCCCTTGTCTCCCCTCTATGATGAGCCCTGCACCCCTGACATCAACACCCTGGATCAGCAGAACCTTAACAAGCCAGTGGTAAGTGGGTCACCGATACTGGATCCATAGGCTCAATTTACACCTGCACAGCTTACTTAATATCAAGCAGTGCAGACCACGTGAATGAAAAATCTAAAATGCTGTTACTGTCATATTTGATTATAACAGTTTTATTTTAAGTATTCCACCTCAGTACAAAAGAAATTATCCTCAGTGTTAATCATAGAAACAGGTCATTTTAATCACATGATCCTCACATGTTGCCCTTTGTTGCATAGCATTCAAACTGGCAAGGTTCCATTCAGCAGCAGCACCACCACCGACAGCAGTGCGCCCAGCTCCTGCCCCCCTCTTTCCAGCTCCGCACACCTCCCACGGGCAGACGTTTCAGGAGAAGCCTGGTCCTGACTAACTCTCACGGTCAAACTCTGGGACTGGAGATGGACACTCATCAAAGCCAAGTGGAGCAGAGAGCTGAGGCAGCTTCCAGGCTAAAGCTGCTGCCTGCACCATCCTCAGTGCAAGAGCAGGTGAGAAATACAGCTACACCCATCTCCCAGGGCACTCTGGTTTCTGGAATGCTGTAATACAAAGTACAGCCATGGTGCTCCATATGTCACTACTGCATGTGTATATACTTGTTCTGCAGGTGATATTTGAACAGATGCCAAAGATGAAACAGATATTTAAGTGAATTGGGGAATGTTTGTTATAGTAGATCATGGGAAGTAGCTTTTTGTTTGCTTATCTTTTGACAGAGACTCATCCCGTCGAGCTCTGTGAGGAACACCTCTCAGATGTCATATGGTTACTCACCAGGTAAGAATTGAAAGCATGAAAACATAAACCCAATCACAACAGTTTCCTCTGTTTATGTATATTGTGCACATTTCATAATAACGCTCTACTGATGATATGCTTAAAAAAAAGTTTTTTTAGTCAAACAAAAAGAAAGATTGCTGTCATTAATTTTCATGGTGTAATTAAAGCAATTTTTTCATTCCATTGAGAAACAAAAGTCACTATTTTTAAACTGAGACTATAACATTGCTGCATCGTATTTCTTCCCAAGTGTGAGACATTAAAGTCAACAGCAGTGGCCAAATACCTAAATACCAACAAGGACATAGAACATTACCCACACTCCATTTAGCCTTAAGTTAAGCACAGCATACATGTTGTATTGATATAACTCTTGAGTCTGTCAGCAGGTAGACAGAAGGTTAAAGCTGCAGAAATGAAAGTGCAGGAAGTACACAAATGTGCGAATGAAATGGAGCTTAGTGACGCCCTAAATGCCATTTGTGCAGATGTCCCATGTGGGGGAAGCTTAGTGTAAGGAAACACTGTCCCACAGACAAGATTACTCCTGGACTGTGATTGACAAGACACAACTGGACCAGGGTTATGCTCATTCTTTCTTATCACAGACTTTTATCACATGAAGACATAACAGGAATTAATTTGTCTAACATGTTTCTCATGTATTTACAGATTTAATCCATAAAATGTGCTATAACCAAAACCAAGCATTTCCATAGATTGCACTTTACCATATGGCTACAAATAGAAAATGAAGAACAAATGAAGGTGGTGTAGCAGTGGCATGTTACACTACTGGTTTTATAGCAAGATTATATGTCGGTACAAGGCCATAAGTACAGCGGGACTGTGTCCAAGTTTATTCAGTCAGGGTGAGGTTTATGTTTCATTGTTTGAAACTAAAAGCCTGGGAATCTTTTCTTGCCCCTATAGATCAACACTCGTACCTTGAACCTACAGAACCAGATGACCAGGAAATGGACTATGACAACATTTGGGAGTATGACTGTGATACAGGAATGATCCAGCCCATTTCAACACACTGGACAGGATTAGACTTGGGGGCCAGAGGCCTTGGTGCCATGGCAACCCAGCAGAGATGGTCATAAAACAAAACAATAGCCCAGCACTCGTCTGGACGTGTGCAAACATCAGATCTCTATCAGAGGGATAATAAAAACCAACTACCAAAGCTTGTGTTGCTACTACCACATACAGTATGACCTACAAATTGTTTTTAGATCTTATGTAGCCAAGCAGACTAATGTTCAGTGAAAGTGTGAAGAGGAACTAGCACAAAACAAATAACAGAAAGCATTATGAATGTGATATCAGGCTTCCACTGTCTGTTTTATATGTAGCATAAAAGAAAGAGGACTCCAAAGTGTATGTATACTTCTATGTTTAAAAATGTTATTTTGTCATATGCTGCATAAATGCATCGTAAAGGGTTTCATAAATGGTGTGAGAACTTTTGTAAAGACGTTTTGTGATATTTAAAGTATTTTCTAACATGCCGTCCAGTTTATCTATTTTCACATTTTTTAAATCTTCATTTTTAATTAAAGCAAAAAAAAAAAAAACAAAACAAAAAGCATTCCATCAAGGCTTATTCTAAAAAGCATGTAAATTTTTGTAAAATTTGTATATTTATTATTTTGCAAACTTAAATAGATGTGGCTTCAGTTGACTCCCTGAAAGGTGCTAACATAACTACAGGTATTGCAAAATGATACTGATCTTTGTGTGGCTTACTCCTTTCATTTTTGTTTGTGGTGTTTATTTATACTTGGAAATATACTTGAAAAAATAAAATAAATAAAGCTAATCTCTGATTTGTGTAATTCTTATTATTCTTTCAGGCTTGAGGCTGCATATTGCTGTATAAAGTATTGAACAGTATAACAGATACAGTACAAGATAGAGAATGTCTATATTTGTTTATACACAGAAAATACCTCAAACTTAGACATGTATAGGGTTGCTATGGCAAAAGGGAAGCTTTTCTGCACCTCCATAGGAAGTGTGAAAAATGGATTGAGGGGGGGCCTAAGCTAATGTGCCATGGTGAGTACTGTGCATGTGATGGCTCCGTTATTGAGATCTGAGAGGTTGGGGTTTCAGGAGGCCAGTAATTTCTGAGGTGAGTGTACAGTTATCAAAAAGAAAGGGTGAGCAGCAAAGTAATACTTTAAAGTTGCATTGTTATTTGCTATTGAATTATGCTATTTTAAGTAGAAACAGAAGTTGTCGAGCAACAGGGTGCTTTGAGTTTGTGGATAACAGCTAATAAAGCTAAACGCTCAAAAGTATCTTGACTATATTAAAGTACTAAAGATGTTTAAAGAAATACTAATAGATGATCCAATGTTTAATGGGGATGAGGCATCATCATACCCTAATGACGCACTACCCTGTTGTCTAGTACCGTCTTCCTGTCTCCTTATACTGTGGCTCCTCCTTGGAGTGAAAGTGTCATTTTGAAACATGGAATGAAGAAATGTACCATTTTTCGAACTTACGCCACCATCTGACCAGTTAGGTTTCCAACGTTGTGATTATACTACAATACAATACTATGGTCTCTTTTCAGCTGCTGCATATACAGGTTTTATAATACAACTATGCCCTCTGCTGGTGAAACATTATTATTTCAACAGAATTAGAAAGGAATAAAAACATCTTCTGAATACTTCGCCATATGAAGCTGCATATTATCAGTGTATCAGCATACAAATTAATAGTTAATTATGATTTCATATTTAATTTAGTTGTATTTAAGGGCTCTCACATGCCCTCTGGTGTTCAAAACAAAATTTATGTTCAAACAGATTTGGAGGAAACAAAAACTATCATGCTTTTTATGGTGCTTAAAATGACACCAACAGCTCACAGAGCAACACTTATGACAAAATATATTAATCTACACATTATCATGAAAATAAATATCTTTCATAAACTATAAAACTGACACTGGCACAAGAAAAGTTCCCTCAGTTGGTTAGACTTTATAAAGATGTGCTGCTGAAGTGTCACTTTAGAAATTACTGCAATAAATGTCACTTAATTTTGAATATTTACAATAGATGGAAACAAAAATCATCATCTTAAATTTCTCAAGTGCTGCAAGTAAATCCATTATCACTTTCTCACTCAACATTACAACTCAATATAACTGACTAAACCTTATGAACCTTAACTTATGAAAAAAAAACCTCATTTCTACTGAATATAAATCTTTTGATATACATTTGGTCATTTCAAATTTATATTTAAAATAAAAATAATCAAATATTTAAAGTGTCACCTAAACTAATTTGGCAAAGTGGAAAAACAACTGCATGCAAATTAAACCATTTCCAACTTACATTTGCATTCAGTGAAAAGATGAATAAAACTTAATGAAACGGAGAAAACAATTACAATGTAAATACACTGTAGAAACTTAAAAACACATCAGACTTTTCACGACTAATTCCTCCTTGAAGAATCCAGATAATGCAGCATCTCATATCAGATGTTCACAAAAAATTGATTGTTTAATAACGATGAATTCATTGAGGAAGTGATTAAGAATCAGGGGCAGTGTGATGCAGTTCCTTCTCACTTGCTAATGTCTCCACTCTGATATATTGCCGCAGGTATCGGATGGCAGACAAAGCACTTACATTTGCCAGCAGAGCTGTATAATAGCACAAAAAAAGTCAAATATTTCTGTTACTTAAGTTAACTAATTAGAAATGGACTTTTATCATTTATCACAATACTTTACGGGCACTGAAATGAATTTACCAGGCTATACACATTTCAGAAGTTTAAAAAGTTTACTTCAATGCCTCAATAGTTTGACTTCAATATTTATAGATATTACTGACAGAAAAAGTCACATTCCATCCTAACATTGAATATAAAATTATTTTAAACCCAATCACATTTAACATAAATGGACACATAGCAAGTAACTGAACAGCTGCTGTTCATCATAATTGTAAATCAACATTCTAAATGTTCATTCTTATAACTGTTTTACTGCAGCAGCCCTTTGATGAGTTCATTAATTTTGCATATTAATGTGTTACAATAATACCTACCAGCCTTCCAGGTATCTCCAACTTGTGAATTAGCAGACTTCAGTACCCACGAGGAGAAAGCAATGCAAACCAGACACAGATCTGACTGTCTGAAAGGCAGGAGGGAGGCATCCAACCCTTCAAAGACAGTAATAGAGTTCTTATACAAAATGCAGCACATTAATGCAGTAGGCATTTTATGACAACAAACATCCACAGATGAGTGGGAGGTCAGAAGAAACATAACTGAAACTGCCACACAAGCAGCTGAACACAAGCCCCTTAATATGTAGGAATTCCTGTACTTTCACACTCTGACCAGGCAAACCCTGGACATATTCCACCTCTGCAAACATACAAGGCTGCTTGATGCTTTAATGTTTAAAATTCTGGCTGCAGTGGTTTGAAACATAATCCATAAACCTCACGGGTAACCACTGAAAATTAAGAAGTCGATTTAGTATGTTAAAAGTTGTTGCCTTGTCTGTTTAACTGGATTTATATATACATATGTGTGTGTGTGTGTGTGTGTGTAAAGATTTCTTAAATCAAGCTAAATTTATCTCCCCTCAAAAGACAAACATAAATTACACCACTCCACCAGCAACTTAGAAGGGACTCATTGAGTGAAGTCAAGTTATCACGTATATTAATCCTCCTTGGCTTTGAACTGCTTTGCGTCTCCACTCCAGTCAGTATCCTCAGTGACAGCTGAGCTATGAGAATTCATTCCGATCATGACTGTAGCAGCTGACTGTGAGGATAATATGTTCTACATACAGCTGACCACGTGTGAAGGAAACCGACAGTGTAAAAAAAATTAAACAATTAAGTCCTTTTTTTTTTTTTTTTAAANTTTTTTTTTTTTTTTAAATCGAGCAGTGGACTGGAGTACAAGTTTGATCAAGGAGTGCAGTTTTACTGAATCACCTGTGAATCACTGCCAATCAACTCTTAATCAATTTCAACTTAGTCACATCTTGAGTTTTCATTTTTGACAGTGGAGCTACTTTTTGGTTTACATTTGGACTGCACAGTAATTACATATTAGGGTACCTTTTACCTTTACTGTATTTGTATAGCACTGCTGCCCTATATAGTTCATATTGTGTGGTTTGCTTTGAGTGGGTCTTCGGGATAAACACAGTGTGACCACCATTTTTTTTAACCCCTAAAAGTTTAGATTTACTGTTTAGGATGATGTATATGAGGATTTAAGGATTGTTGTACATAATCAATAACTGTATATAAATTCATGCAGCTAATGTGAAATTTTAGTTAATATCTTCAGTGATGTGGTTATTTATGTGTGTACATGTGTGCATTTGTATAAGTTGGAAAATTAAGAGCCGTGATATAAGATTGCACTTACTAGGATTTGAAACAGCTGCCTGTAGGTCCTCGTAATTGAAGCGTTGCTGTGCTGGTGGTCTGGAGATTCTGTCCTCCAGGTGGAGGAGAAGTGGTTCTTGAAATAGCTCATTTCCTTGAGCACTGATTGCAGGAATTGTCCATTGAGGAGATCTGCTCGACTGCCTCACAGGTTGAAGAGACAAAGGGTTTGAACTTTGCTTCAGAATCGGAGATCTCATGAAATGAGTATTCCTGAAGGAGAATGTGGTTTTCCAAAACAAATTCTGTCTGAGGTCACTGTCTGTGAAGAAATTCTCATAATCATCTGTAGAAATCTGAGATTTGTCTGATTTGTGGCTGAACCTTGTCACCACCCGTACTGGACCATGATCTTCCTCGTCATCAGATTCTGTGGAAGAATCGTCAGAAGAGGATGGAAAAAAATAATCATAAGCATCTGGGATCTGTAGATTTCGGTTTGTTGAGTGAGATGAGGAAAAGATAGACACTGGCTTATCTTTTGTCTGATCTGCTGCTTTGATGAGAGGGTAAAAGAAACTTTCTGTATCAAAGTCAGAGAAAAAGTGATCATAGGTTTCAGGAACAGAATTTCCATAAATGTAGTAGCTAGTTAAGTTCTCTGTGGCTGATGTTGGATTGAGAGTTGACTCTTTTCTCCCAAACAAATACTTAAATATATCTGTGAGAGAGATTCTGTAGCTGTCTGTTGATGTATTCCCAATAAATGAGGATGAAGGCAAAGAATCCACACCGCTGTCTTGTCTAGGCATGGGTTCATCAGTGAAATGTTCTTTATGTAATTCTTCTTCTTCTTCCTGACCTTTCCACGTGGAGCTAAGAGGTTCAGAGTCCAAGGCATGAAGATTGTGCATACTTAGATTTTTGGAAATCTTTCTAAGGCACTTTTGTGCACTTTCAGCAAGGACCGGTTGAGGAATCTCATACACAGGTGCCAACATCATATTCTCAGGGTATATATTAGCAGCTAAGGTCACTGGGTCAGGCTCATTCTCCCATGTAACACCTCTTGAAGTATCATCTGCCATAACATTACTTGAACTGGATTCTACAAAATCAGAACCAGTGGATGTGTCCTCATATGTTTGTTCTGGCTTGGTCTCATCTAGTTGATTAAAGAAGCCTGAATCTGTTGTAGTGAACATATCAGGCATTTCAGTTTCCAGTATGGGTGAGAGGGACCTTGGTGTATCAGTATTCCTGATCATTCGTAAGCCCAAAATATCATTTATTGTCAGCTTTTCCATCTCATTCCAAAATGAAGACATGACAAACACTGAATGTTTCGAATCAGGTGCTTTTTCTTGTTCACATTCTGCTGATAATGTGACACCAGCTTCTGCTCCACCTGGTAAATCACATTGTGATTCTGTTGTGTCACACAACAAAGCTTGGCTTTTGAGCCCAGACGTATCATCTTGTTCTTCGTCCTTCCTCACCACCCCTCCTTGGTCTCCAAAACTGCTCTGACAGATAGATGCACTTGAATTTCCAACCACGTCTATGATATTTCCATTTGGGAGTGACATGAAAGGTTTGGTTTCTCCTTTACTGTTGACTGTAAGGGTGTAATTCATTTCACCAGGCTCAAGGGGATCTTCATGTTGCCAAACCATTACCTGTGGTGCTGCTAATACAGGTCTCCCAGCTGTTGTATCAGGTAACGAATTACTAGTATCTGATAATTTATCACAGACAATTTCAGTTTGACTCTCACAGTGTGAGCAGTAGTTAGTTTTGAATTGTTGGAGTTTTGTATTGTTAGCAGGAAACTCTTGTACATCAGAACTGATAACAATTGCAGATAGAGGAAAGTTACTCTTTTCAAATATAGAGCAATATTGTTGTAAATTGTGACAGTCTACATCCAGTTGCTGTGGGTGCTCAGCCTCTCTCTGACATAATGTGTTCCTGTTTCTGCCAGAATTTCCGTCCTGTACAGCCAGAAGTGCAGCGGATATATTACCATATTGGCTGTCTTCCACCATAGGATCATTTGATTCTGCACTTGGCAAAATGCTGCGTGAAACTGAAATGACTTCTGCTGTACAAGATTTTGGATTTTGCTCAATTTCCCAACACATGACAGAATGATTAATTGTATCAGTCTGCTGGAGACTGACTGCATGAACATCCTGTCTTTCAAAGTTTCCTGTTTCTGTTGCCAGGTCTGAGCTACCAACTATACAGTCACTACATGAAACTGGCAACCCAGGATATGTATTCAGTCTTGTTGATTCTTTTACCTGTAATTTGATGTGTGGCTGTAAATTTGCTGACACATTACCACTGTTATTTGACATAACACTGTTAATCTGACGTGGCGAGGTCACTGATGTACCAAAATTATTATTTTTGGGTGAGCCTGGTGATTTACACCTTCTTTGTCCAACTGCACACTCTAGTAAATGCTGGTATTGACTATCACTTGGAGGAATGGAATGAGAAAGATAAGAATCAGTCTTTTCTGTTTCATTTATATAAGACGAACTGTTATCCCCAGATAAGCAAGGACTTATTCTTCTCATCCATGCGTATTCTTCCTCTGAATCACTCTGCTTCGTTGACACCTGCCTCTCCCCATTCGGCTCAAAGCAAATTTGTTTTTTCCTCCTCCTCTTCCTTTTGCAAGAGGCAGCTGGAGATGACTCCCGGCTGGATTTATTGTGTGCGTTTTTTGGGTATGTGTCTGACTGCAGAACACCTTCCTCCCATTTAACTTCTTCCACAACTTGATTAATTGATTGACTCATCAACAAATCTCCCATTTTAACTTCTCCCAGAGGTTGACATATATCTGAGCTTATCTCTTTGTCAGACTGAGGTGTTATTTCTGAGCAGTCATGTGACTCATTAGACCGACTCTGCTGTCTTTCCTCATTCACTGCAATTTCAGGGCAGAACTCCTGTCTGATGAATGATCCTGTTTCAGGATGAGCTGATTTGTTAGTCTTGAGCAGTGAGTTTTCGGCTGAGGGTCCAGTGCAAATTTTGGAATCAGGCTCATCTTTTTTCATTGTGTATCTGTTGTTGGTGGTGTTGACAGTCTCTGTGGTCTCTTTGTCAATTGCTGTTTTGCTCCTGGCAAGCAGAGAGTTTAACTTGGGGATGTTTTTTGGCAAAGCGTTGCTGCTGTTGCTGGCTTGTTGCCCATCACTACACAGCTCCTCCTCCTCTGCTGCTTTTCTGTTTTCTCCAGCTTTTACTTGGCTTGGTTCAATAAGTTTCTCAGTCTCTGTGAGACTTTTCAGCCTTTCAAAAAACATATTGACTGACTGCAGGTGTATATCCTCTTCACTGTCAGAGAGGACGTTCTCTATACTGCCCAAACTCTGTTTGCTGAGGTAAAGTTCCACAGGAGACCCCTCACAGTCTGGGGGGCCGTCAATGGAGAGGTTAGCCTCCATAAATTCCACTGTTGAGCCAACTTTCAGAACTCTGTCAGCAAGAATGGACCCTGTATCATCAATGTTACTCATGCCTGCATCATCCATACCTGCTAATGAAGGAGGAAGCATGATACACTCTTCACACTCCGCAAAGAAACATTCCCAGTCTTGGTCAGAGATCTGGACACTGTATTCATAGTCATCCATTTTGACAAAAATCTGCAAAATAAATAAAAATGTGCTATAATTATATATATATATATATATGAAAAAACAATCATTGAAAATAATTTTCATATAATTTTAAAATCAAAATGTAAGTCATGCTTATTTTCAAAACAAAATGCCAAAAAAACGTGTAAGCAAGCAAATTAAGAATACCTAACTGTAATCTGCAACAGAAAAAGTAAATAAACTTAATATATGCATGCTCACTCAACCAGCATAATAAAAATGCTTTTATATACATCATGCATGCAATATAATGTAATGTAACAGAAATCTCTTTAAATAACTTACAGGACTGCAATGGAAAACTAGCTAACAATTATCTGCAACTACCCCTGATGAAATGAAAACAAACTACTTAGGAGTATGACATTATCATTAGTATATGTACTGTATAGTATAGTATACTTTTACTACTATCCTATCTGTATATGATCTTGAAAAACATCCAGGCAGTTTTCCTACCTGTCAGGCTTCTGCTATAATCCTTGTCTATGGGAGGTGGAGATCTAGGAAGCGTAGAGTCTCAGCAGGTTTGTGTCCCCTGTTGCACATTCTTGTGCATGCGCATGAAATAGGGCAAGCCCCATGATGCGATATATTTAGAGTCGTACTTCTGATCATGTAACACAAGCGGTGTCTTAGGACAGCCATCTCCAACAGAGGCATAATATTTCAGAACTTTAAATAGAGGATCAACTAGCCAACTGTTAAACTGGTTACAAGGTATATGTAATGATGCTATTGTTTGATTTGCTATGCAAGAAGGGTGGACCATGTGATATTTATGTTTATTTTCAGAACTTTTCACTCTATATCATGACCTGTAATAACACATCAGGCAAAGAGCTCAGAACCCAACAGCAGTTACAATCACAAGTTTGCTGACTCCCTCGGCATCTGCTGCTGCTTCCAGCAAGTCGTTCCCTTAGCACGGAATCATGAGTTGTTTGTCAGTCAGCTGATATTTTACTGCTGTGATGTCACGGGGCAACAGAGGATCTGAATCACTCCCCATACTTACTGTAGGAATGAAACACACGTGCTGCTGGAGACCCAGAATGTCCCAGGAAGTGACTGGAGCAGCTTCATGTGAGGATCATCTGACAGGAGATCAGCCAGAAGCAACATCTCTAAACCTGATGGGCAGAAATAGTGGTTCCTTTGAAAATTTGGGAGTATGGAAAATATGGATTACACTAAAATTAAGCTTTGAACTCTGTCATATTAAATCAGCACTGTGATAGTAATTTTTATTATTTGTCTCTTCTTGCAAAATACTTCCAACTGCTCTTTTTTGTGTGTGTGTGTGTGTGTTTCTTTCAACTTTAATGATAGTAATTCTTGGTCATTATTGTTTGTTCTTTATTGATATGTTTCAAAGGTTTGTACAAATCTGATTTCTTGCCTTCATATCAGTGATCTTTTCCCACTTTATCTGCTTTGTGTACAATAGATCCAATCTTAAAGTGATACCATTTTGTGATATGTAATCACTTCCTCTTACAGACATCAAATGGACATTTTGACCAGCTTTTAGAGAAAACACAGTTCAGCGGTTGAATTTTGCACAGATGTTAGGTTCCTATTTTCTGCTCAAATGTGAAATCGACCATTAGAGAGCCTGGCTTATCAGGTGGGCTTGAGCCTTTGTTTACTGCTATCAGTAAGACTTAGTTACAACAATGGGATTATAGGACCATCCTTGCTGTCAAAATGTCGCTGACACTAAAAGATAGGGAGATAGCCTATCAGTCCTGATCTCATCATTCACTGTTAAACTGTACTTAACAGATGCCTAATGCACCTTAATTGCAGCTGAATGTAATGACTAATATGAGTCTAAAGATGAGTCCCCTGGGTAATTTGGAACAAAAACGTCCACAAAGTTAACCGTATCACTCATTAAGAGTGCTCTTTGGGCATGTAAAACATAAAAACTTTGTAAATTATTTAGATTTTACTCTTTTACCATTTCTGATGTAGCAAAGTTTGCATAGTATCAGACTTTAAAAAGATAAAATTTGACTAAAATCCACACATTTGCAAAGTTAACATGCAGAACCCAGTTTTTTTTTGTTTGTGTATGTGTATGTGTAACTTGCATCTAACACTTTCACAAGCTGTAACCAGAGTCCTTATATGCCTAATTTTCATCGCTATAGTTATTTATGAGAAAACAGACCCTCTAATTAGCCAAACCACAGCCTGGGCTGCGTGCCCAAGAGGCTC
The DNA here is from genome assembly GCA_014773175.1 of Lucifuga dentata. Classification (NCBI taxonomy): domain Eukaryota; kingdom Metazoa; phylum Chordata; class Actinopteri; order Ophidiiformes; family Bythitidae; genus Lucifuga; species Lucifuga dentata. Next base: position 54,225 of record VXCM01002005.1, read on the forward strand.
CTTTCAATTCATCAGCTGTGATAAAGAGAAACAAGCCAGGGCCTGTGTGGCTGTGCTGCACCTGGGGCAGTGGGCCGTTTTGACACGGGTGGGATTCTGTTTCCATCAACAGGATTAGGCCCTTATGAGTCACTTCTTGGAGCTGAGATTGGAATCTGTTTGGGCTTTTTCACAGCGGCTAATGCGACAGAATGTTACCCTAATTGTTTGTCATGTCAGTTCCGGCAATTCAGCGTCAATTAAAGAAAGCCCAGTAAACAGCACAAGCTCAGTGACATAATGTTTAAACAGAGAGGAGCTGTGTATGGTCCCATTACCAAGAGTCCTTGGTTGGTGGCATCTATTGTGTCCAATAGGGGTGCAAAGTCTTAATTATGACAAAGTAAGAGAACAAGGCAGAAAACAGTAGACAAAGATGCCCATTTTGGATCTTTGGCGGATGTTTTCAGGCTTTATTTGCTGTTTACCTATTTACAAATGCCACACAGGTTGTTTTAGAGGATTTAATTATTAGACGGTAAAAGTGAGTTAAGAACCACGTGTGGCTCAATAATTTTGCTTAATTGTGCTGTGTTAGCTTTAAGTATAATTGTGCTGTAAGTGTTATTCTAGTAGGCATGAAATATTTGTGCTTATTTAAAACAAAATATTCTCCCTTACTGTACTGAAATATGACGTAACACAGAACTTGTTGGAACAAAGAAACCAAAAATACAGAAACTGTCACACAAACGTGACACCATAACATCCCTTTGTCTCCTCTCCCATACTTTACACACATAACAACAAAACAACAACAAAAGTATTCCTTTTCTAAAATACAGCTGAAGTCTTTGATAGTCGAGCAACAAGAGGAGGATATTCTACAAAAAAGCATAAATCATCACGTGAAAACAAAAAAATATGAAACAAACTGCATCTTCAAACTTTCCTAACCCACATAACTGACAAAGTTTTTTCTCCTCTTGTGTAGTTTTATACCTGTTTTAGCATAACTACATATGCAATTTTTAATAATAATAATAAGAAGAAGAAATAATAATAATAATAATAATAATAATACATTCTATTTATATAGCACTTTTCTAGATACCAAAAGTCGCTTTACAATCCAAAAAAAAAAAAAAGNAAAAAAAAAAAAAAGAAGAGGATTATAGTTTTTAAAAAAGTATTTTTTAGTTAGACCTGTTTAACATAAGGGTCCACATTTATTACCTTCTCACTTTAGCTTTATACCATACTTCATCAGACCATCTTTCCTTAAATATAAGAATTTGCTCTGAATATCACACTGTAACGTGTTCCAAAAAGTATATTAAGTATTAGAAATAAATAAGGATTTCAACTCACTAGCCTATGTGAAATATACCTGATTAAAAATACTACTCAAAACAATAAAAAGAACCAAAACTATACTGAGATACGGCCATTTATACTGCATCTAAATTCCAAACAAGAATGTTACTGGCAAACTAAATCACACAGACATAAATAGCCAAAATGTGTGACATTATTTTTCTTTAAATTTTGGAGCAGTTTGGTTCCACTATAAAACTTAACCTTGTCCTGAAGTCTGTGGGTTTATCTTGTGGAGCTCAGAAGCCTGCAGGCATCAGGGGGATTATGTGTTCTGACAATGGTGAGATTTGATCAGGCGCTCTGACAAAACAGTATTGTCCTCACCTGAAATGTCAGCAAAAACACAGCAGTATCAGTGTGTAGACTGTTTGGTAATGGCAAAATGTGTAATCTACAGATTTAAGACTTTACCCTGAGGCTGCTTTACATAATGACCTACTTTTAAAGGACCATACCATCTATTTTGCATGTTTGAGCGTAATATATTCAAATTTCATACAGATAAGGTTATTGACAATCAAAAACCGTATTTCAGCTTTCCTGATATTTTGCAAAATCTCTTAATCTTTCAAAATCAAATATTAAAGNAAACCGTATTTCAGCTTTCCTGATATTTTGCAAAATCTCTTAATCTTTCAAAATCAAATATTAAAGGATACACCCACCTTAAAATCGATGTTTTGCCTGCTAATAGTTATGAAGCCTTATGAAGTCACGGTTGTTAAAATGTTTCGATAAACGCAGGTCTTCTTTTGGGACTATATTCCCATTCACTCCGCGCTTTTTATTGCGCTTAAACGCTAAAATTACGAATCTTTCAAAAAGCCTGAATATACGTGCTGTTCACCATAATGGATTACCTATCTCAAGAACGTTTCAACTATCAAAAACTAGATTTTAATAGAGTACCGGAATGAACTAAAACTAACGGTGGTCTGGAAGGCAGGGGGAAAAAAATGAACTCACCGTTTCATTAGTATGCTTTGGGACATGATTGTCAGTAACCTTCCATGTATGAAAATTGAATATATTAGGCTCAAACATGCAAAATGTTTGAGCCTAACCTGGTATGGTCCTTTAACGCAATTTTAGCCACATCAGTCACTCCCAAAATACGAAATAAAATGGAGTCCGTGACATCAATATTACAACATTTTTGTTACATTTTGAAAGATAACAGACACGGGAACGTTCAGTTTCATTAAAAGACTTGTTGTGTCTCGAAAATAACAATGTGTTTTCACTTACTGAGTTGTTGTGGTGCAACTTTGGAGCAACGTTTATAATTCCAAGGTTGTTACACTACTTCCTGTCCGCCACAAGATGGCGGAGAAAACACGCTGTGTGGGAGCTGACAGTCAATATGGACGATATGAGTTTTGATATCCTGAATTTAGGCTGTTAGCCTGATTTATAATATTTCTGCCTCTTACTTCACATGCACACCTTAATATTTATGACATTTCCATTTTTTTTTTTTTTTTGNTTTTTTTTTTTTTTTTGCGTGTGTGTGTATTATTTGCACTTGCAACAATTATCTCTAAATAGGAAGCAATGTGACAGCAATGACACCCAGCAGCTGCCTGTGGGATAAAATTAAGAGGATTTCACAAAAAACACAATTTATTAATTTTTTGCATTCATTTTGATCATATTGAAAGTTTAATTGGTGTTTGCTTACATAACGTAAATCTTTCCAAAGTTTAACCACAAGTCTACAATTTATTTTTCTACAAACATAATAGGAGCCTGATTATGATTCAAATGTGCCTTGCTGTATCACCAATAGTGCCAAACAGCCATATCTCAATAAAGCCTTTCTTGTTAATTTTATTCTGATTTTGCCAACAGCTTTTGTTCATTTTCTATGGAGCTATAAGCCTACATCTTCTCACAACACCTAAACTGTACTTGGCAGACAACAGTAGAAATGTTCCTAGACTTTTAAGTATTAAAAATCATTCATGTCTGTGCATTTATGAATAACACATTTGAAAAACTGAAACATGGAGATATTCCCCAAAGATCAGCATGCTGTGTATGCCAGTGCTGTTTCTACACAGTACATTGTTTTAGATAGGAAACTGCACAGACTTGCTGAAAGGTATATAGCTCAATCAGCAGCTGCACAACAGATTCTTTCATGGTGTGTAGAGGATTCTTATTTTTACATAAGCTATATTCAGAATCCCTGTGTTTGAACCTATAGGTTCCACCGCCATTGCTTCTTTACCCCTTCTCCATTATAACCACATCATTACACATTAGCTGCTGTCAAGATATTTTTAGACGTTCGGTCCTCCAGACAGAGACTTGGTTTCTTCTTTTCGCTGCCAGCCCAAGGCAGTCTGACTTGTGGGCCATAAAAACAATTTGGTCCATTTTCACAGTGTCTTCCTTTGAAGACAAACAGCTGAAGTGACTGTGAGACAGGTCAAATGAGATCTACACGTTAGCAAAGTTGAATAGTACACAATTAAGGCAACAGGCACATATAAGACATCAGCTCTGTGCCTGAGGTGTGGATGACCCTGGCTGACACTCGAGTGTCTCTGGCCTCTATCTGCCACTCTGTCTTCATCACGTATGACCCCACAGCTGGGTTAATGAGTGAAAGATAACAACACGTCTGCTTTGGAAAGAGCTTTATGCTGGAGTGGCATTATTAACAATATCAGTTGGACTGCTAACACACAGTCAAGGAAGTTGCATCAAACATGCGTTAGCCCTTAACTGAGTAGTTGTGAATCTACCCTCATTCATTGATTTATAATGATTATCATAAGTCATTTTGAATTAAGAAAGTGTTTACCATTTCACCAAATATGATTATTCTCAAATCTGTGAAAATCTGCACTCTATGCACTGACAGAACACATTTTAGATAAGAAACGACCATTAGTACCACTGCTTATTTAAATAGGACATCAGCTTGCAAAACATATGCCAATAAAATAATATACTCTTCCTAAAAATAGCAATCTGAAAATATCTGCACTTTTTTCAGTATGTAATTTTTGCTTTCATCTTCACTTCTCAATGTTATTCGTATTCTTATCTACCGTACATCCTTTTCTCTGCTGTGGCACCAACCTAATTTCCCCACAGGGAGCATGAAAATTTCATCCAATCAAAAACACAAATTTCAGTTCAGCTTCAAACATTCTATTTTCCACGTTAGTTAATGTGTTCATGGCTACCAGAGAGCTTATAGTTCATTCCTATTGGGCTTGTGTTGAATGAAAAATGTGGCTACTTTCACCCTGGTGTGTTTGCGCTCACAGTTCAGAGTTACTGTATTCATTGCATCGCCCTACTTGGAGAACATCCTCCTTTACTGTGTCTCTGCCTCGGCTTCTCTGCAGACGCACTCCTGAAAAGCAGCAGGCTGTTTACTTTGGGTTGACCATATGATGAGCCATGTGAGAAATCATTCTTCTCTCAGTGGACTCCAGGTTAATAAGTTATCTGAGGACAAAGAGCTGACAAGCCTGCCACCACAAACCAAGCAATGGCCTTCCTTCCTTTGGCTGGGGTCAGTGGGGTTATCAGTGACAGGGGAACAATAGGAAGTGCTACAGCCAATCACATCACAGCATAATCACTGACTTCCTGCATGCCTCCACGCAGCTCTGCAGTGCTGCTGGGGATCAGAGATGTGCAACAGCTCCATGTGTCACTATTTTACCTGGGTGTCACATATGAACAGGCATCTGACCTTTCATTTATTATTACTGCTTAGTAGTACTTCAAGATGCCACCAATCAAGGCCTCTAATTCTTTTGGACTTCCTGTAGAGAGTGCCTGAATGACCACCAGGCATAAAAAAAAACTACTGGTACTGTAGTGAAGCAGATTTATGAATGCCAGACATCCCATAGTAGTAACTGCTCTGAATCGAACAGACTGATTCTTTTTATGCTAGGCAGATCTGAATAATCCATAAAAAACTGACCTTTTTTGTGTATATATCTGTAGAACTGCGTGTGAAGACAAGGCAAACCTTCAGTACGAACAAGACAAACTGAGTACGTAAAACAAACTCATGTTGTTCATGAGTTTTTGATTTTCCCCAATTTTGTGAATTTTTTAAACACTGCTGCATCAGGCAGGTTTTGATTTAAACACGACTTTACTCCATTGTGATGTTTCTCAAATAATGATGCCATTAAAGATGCACAGCATGGTATCTTATATTTATTTGGTTTCACTTTAAAATATCTATTTTTATGTGCCAGTTTAGGAAAGCATGCAATCAACAGCACGAAGTAATGGATTCACCCTTGTGGTAACAGTGTTAGCTCTAATTTTGGGCTGAAACATGATCATGAAGGCAGTTGTCAGGGCATCCCCTTTGCGCTCCCCAGCAAGGAAAAGGCAAAATGTACAGGTTGCAACCTCGTCAAAACCGGCCTGTAAATCAGACTGGAGGCGTGGAGGTGTGCGTGGAGGCGTGCAGCCCTGCAGCACTTGCACACAGGCCTGCAGTCTGGACGTCGGAGCCTGAGTCAAACGACTGTCTGCCTGTGCTGTGCCCCAGCTGGCCTCTGGATGTGAGTCAGCTGCTGAGAGCGGGTGTAGTGCTGCTGAGACAGCAAGCCCTCCCAAGAGTAGCTTCTGCCTGAGCCTTCCCACAGCCCAGTCCCTGTGCAGGTCCCTCCTTCACCAGGCACTCAGGGCCAGCATAGATGAACCGCCTAAGCTGCCATTTTCTGGAAACCCCAGTGTGCAATATTTTTTTCTGTGAATGTTTTTCCACCCACTTTCTTTTCTGTATTGTTATACATTACTTATGACAATAACCACAGTAATGATGTAGATAGACCTTTTTTTGGGAAACACCCCAAACCCCACTTCTATTGAGGGCAAGCTCTGAATCAGCATACAGGCAGTCCCCAGGATACGAACAAGTTCTGTTCCTACGGCTGTCTTTAAGTCAATACGTAAGCCGTAACAATTACGTAAAGTGTGTATCTAGCATTAGTATAGCATATATTTTACCTTTCTATGCATAAGAAACATTAAAGAAACACTTCCAGATATACTAAAACATCTTANTTTACCTTTCTATGCATAAGAAACATTAAAGAAACACTTCCAGATATACTAAAACATCTTAAACATCATAATACCGATGAACCATTGATGACGCACAATGTTTTGATGTGCGTCACAAAGTAGTGTGCCATTCGTTATTACAAATCATTGTATGTAACTTGAATTTTTTAATTTAATAGGCTTTATGGTGGTCAGTTCATAAGTACAGATTGTTCGTAAGTCGGACGTTTGTAAGTTGGGGACTGGCTGTATAACTTAAAATGCTTGGAAAAAAATTATTTCATCATAGATGAAAATTTGTTTAATTATATTACAGATGTAGATGAGGGCAGTGCTGTCTTTGTTTCTCCAATGTAACATTAAATTTTCTCTAATAACCTATCAACCCTGTCTTCATCAAAGGTTTATTTCAAAGGATGATTAAGGGTATTGTCACTCTTATTTTCCTCGTTTTGGCCATCATAACAGATGAAAGTGTCATTGCTTTCTTCACTGTAGAGTTTCATGCAGTTCATTTGGGTCTTTGGGAATATTATCCTCCCATGCATACAAATTGGACCAGCTCCAAAAAATTAAAACACTTCCAATTTCATCATCTGGGTTAAAGGACCCCCACAAAACAAAATTTTGCGAAGGGACCCAACATGATCAGGCTGGTCCTGCAGTTTACTACAAAGTAAAAAACAAAACAAAAACAAAAACAAAAAAAACAGCAACTTTATGTGTGATTTAACAGTCACATATGTACTCCTCCAAATCTAAAGCCTGTTTACTCCCTGGTAATGTGGATCACTACTATGTTAAAACAATTCTCCCTGACACCACTCTATGCACAAGGTTATCAATAACTGACAACACAGCCTTGACAGTGGGGTAAATTGTAGAATCTACCTCCCTGGTTTGTTTAAATACAGCTGTTTCACATGATTGTGTCTCAACTTTTGTTAATGCTGCGTTGCATCGAGGTTGAATGGCACATTCTTGCATTGACACTTAAGATGTTTTAAACTCTTTTGCCAGGAGACTGTGGATCAAGTAGGACTGAAAGGCAGCTAAATTCACACAACCAGTCAGTCAATGCTGGCCTTTGCCGCCTGAGAGTGTGGAAGAATTTGCATTGAGGCAGCACCATTCACAAGACAATACGGTGGGTCCCTGACAAGTGCTCCAGTGCCCGTCTGGGTCTAGGAGAGTTCAGCTCTAGAAGGAAAGAGACTCTTAAACTGTATGATGCCAGAGGCCAATCGAGAGCTTAGAAAACAAGAGGCAAGTTGAAGCTTATTTGCTTGCTGGTTGCCATAACAGAAAAGGTAATCAGTAGTACTGGCTGATGTGCTCACCCTGCTTAATGAGGCAGAACAAAAGAAAGTGGTCAGAGGTCAGCATTACTGCTGCCTTCAGCTTCTAAAACTTCTCATAACGAACTCTTTCACACAGTAATCAGTGTCGACTGTCGGTCCTGCATGCTCCAGTGGTCAGACTGTGTTCACCTAACCATGTGTGGTAATATGTTATGAATATATAACTTTATGCATCCATATAGTAAACTTAAGTTAACAAACTCTTGCCCACTGGAAGTAGAGTGATTCAATAGAACAAAATTGATATTTAGCAACACTGTGTTTTCTACTCTTAAGATTTGAAGTACAGTACACTTTTTTTTTTTTTNCTTTTTTTTTTTTGAATAACCACAAAGTATGCAGGACATCCAGACAAATTATAACTGACATATATGGAAACGGTCATAACAGAATGATGTAGAGTTAAGGATTAAAGATTGGGAATAGAGTCAAAGAACAAGGATTCGGGATTAATTTGGTGAGATATTTTAATCAAATTAAAAAAAAATCTTTCTTCACATTTTCTACTTTTTGCCATATACAAGAACCAGCTATTAGTAATCCACATAAATCTGAGAATTTACTTTGCTTTGAAAATATTTCATAAATCCGAAGGTTGCAGGTTTTTATGAGAGCTATACAGTTCCATTTCAAGTCTTTTCAATCTTGTTTATATAAGTAGCTGCTCACACACGTCTCAAAGAGGTTCACATACATGTCATACAGTGGACAGTGTTATGTCACTTTATATCATATTTCTTCATATACTGTTCATAAAGTATATGCAGTATATCATAAACTGTACATACAGTATATTTCATGTATTATCACACACATACACACCAGCCTGTGGCAATTTATATTCTTTAGTTCAAGGGGAGAACATGAAACTCCACTTGGGAGGAACTTGGATAAGGATGTGAACCCAAGACATTCAACTTGAGCCAACATGTTGCCCAAGTTACAACTTACAAGAAATCACAAAATTGGAGTTGCAGGGCTTTCAGCTGACAGCAGTCATTTCCTGCAAGGCAAAAGAAGAGCCAGAAGGAAAAACCACCTACCAGCTGTAGGGCGGTAAGGCTGCACCACTGGTGATGATGATGTCATAGCACTCCCAGGGTTCACTGCAAGTTCTCACCTAACCTTTTATGATTGTAAAACCACAGTGGACTGTAGCAGTGTTGTAATAGCGGTTGACTCCTATGCACCTTGGCAATAATATTTTGTCTGCAGTCTCCCAGCAATCTGTAATCTCATGTGCCATCTCCATGTAACTCACACAAAGATATTTGATATTGCAAAATCGCTCTGCATATTTCATCGTGGAATACATTACCTTATATTCTCGGTTCTACTTGTGGTTTTACATTTCATCAGATTTTACTTTTAACACCAACACTGTGTCTCTTAAAATGCTTCTGGTATAGGGGCCTCCGATTATGGCAAAATGCAAGATCTAAAGAATATGGCAGATACTGCGACAGAGGACCCAACAAAGGCCATATACATAAACAACTCTGTGCACTTCACAATTTTAATCAAACTACACAGAGCATGGCATGCCGGGGAAAGGCCTACCCCTATAGCCTGGGAAAATGACAGCTTGTCTTGAGAACTTCCAAACAATCACTCTTTCCCCTCTTCTCCTTTCACAAAGCTCCCACTGTGTTGTAATATAACCTTAGAAGGGGGTACCAGGCTAGTGAGAGGTTAGCGCTGTCTCTGGGTACATTATAGTAGAAGCTGCTGGACTGCCACACGATATTACTAAATACTAGCTGTCGCTTTGAGGTTGCTGAGGTGAAGTGCTTGGTTGGGGCATGTGGGGAGCCGGGTGGGGCTTAGACTTTCACAGTAGGTCCTGGTTGATTAAAAATGTTTCAGCACAGTGGTAGCCGGTGGTACCCAACTGCTTGCCATGAGGAAACAAACTGCATCATATATTACTACGATGGGCTGAGGCCTGTGAGTGTTCCCACAATGCACTGTGAGTTCAACAATCTGAACATGAGAAGGAGAGCATGTGGAGACGGAGATTTACGGGGTGAGGTCTTTTTAATATTGTCCCACAGAATGGAGAGAGAATCCTTCTCTGTCACCTTTCAGTATATTTGCATGCGTACAACTTGGTTACTGTGAATTCCCAGGTACAATTCAAGTAATCGTATAGTTAAAGGACCAGACTGTGGTTTTGCATGTTTGAACCCAATATATACAACCTGCATACACATTACGTTACTGTCAGCCATTTCCTAAAACATACTACTGGAGTGGTAAATTTTAGAATTGTTTTTCCCTACCTTCCACACTGTCACTGGCTTCCAGCACACTATTAAAATCAACTTGTAGAGACCTGAAATGGGCTTGAAACCATCAAAGCAAACACAACAGCTTTAACATTTTTTGTCGAAGTAACTTTATTTAACCAGTCCAACACAAAGCTGCATGGAAGAAAACGTATGTGTCTGCCAGGGAATATAGTCCCAATCCCAGGAGATGAAGGCTTTAAATGAGAAATTAAAAACGACCGTCCTTTCTACACTCTGACATACGTGTTAGCGTGCAAAACATTGAATTGTACTATTTACTATTTTAATATCACCTGGATATTTGATTGTGAAAGATTAGGGGATTTGGCAAAATAACAGGAAAAATATGGTTTTATGTTTTGGAAAATGATTGTCAAATATGTGCAGTAGCATTTATTGGTTTAAATTGGCAAAAATCACCAGTATGGTCCTTTAAAGGTATTTACATACCTCTCAGTAAGTTTAGTAAGTAAGTGTATCTGGTAGGAAGCATGGCTTTGTCTGGACTATTAGGAGATAGGAATGTAGGAAGCTTATTAGTTTTGGAGTTGACAAATTTCTTTTAATGTTCATTGTAACATGACTCCATTTTGCTTTGTCATAAAAAGTGAGTTAATTTTCCTCCACCACTAGCCACATGGGTTTGAATAATTCACTTTGTGACCTTCATGCCTGACATGTAAACCAGGTCTGTTAAATGTACAATACAAGTCAATACTTTCGATCTTATTTGTTCTGTTAATGTCAAAGTGTCTCTTATACGACTGTCAGCTCATTATTTTCATTTTCTGACCAATATAGTTGCTTCTTGGTTCTCCCCAACCCCTGAAATAAGCACTAGGCAGCTGTTTCCACCAAACAAGTTCTGATAACTTGAGCTGTTCAACACAAATGACTAAACTTAACAATGACTATTGAAGAAAACAGCCTCAAGCAGGATGAAAACCTGTATTTTTTTTCAGGAGATGGTGAAGACAAAAACAGGTAAAAGGAGGACGAATATTGGACATTATCATGTGGGCAGAAACATGAGTACAATAGAATGTTAATGTTGCTGTGAGTCTACTCAGTGTATAAGTGGGCACTTTGCTTGGTAATAGTTCATAACAACATAATAAGGAGACTGTACTCATTGCTGTATGTCTGTCATCTTATTTTGGAGATTTTCTGCCCCATGAGCCAATACCAATTAATATGGCTTGAATTGAACAATGCTTAGTGAGGGAATGGTGACTGACATACCAAAATAAACAGGACAATGTGTGGTGCTAAACTGTTTTACCACCCATAAAAACTACATTTATTCTTAATTCTAGATGCTTTATTGTTTATTCATTTTGTTTACAGATGAATGAATGGATATAACATATACCACTATTACGTCTGGTAGCTCAAGTTATCATATGTGTGCTTGGACACACACATACGCTGTACAAATCAAATTATTCTAGTTTATGTAACCATACTTTTTCTACTTAGGGAAACATTCTATTATTAAAAACAGAAAAGTGTAGATCAAAGACTGGTGGGAAGCACTTCAGAATATCTCTGCTTTCACTTGCCCACACTCCTCTGGTTTACCTCAGGCCATAATGCTGCTTTTACTCCTGCTGTTTCACCTTCTCTTATATGATCTTCTCTCTTTCCCTGCTGTGAGCCAACCTGCCATGTAAAGAAGCTTCTCCATGGAGAGAGAGGCTCCACAGGTGAGAGCGGCCTGGGGACGAGCTCTCCAGCTGGGCTGCAACATTCTCATACTCTCTGCCCTTTCTCTGGGAGCAAGTAACACCCTTACAGTCACAGCAAGCAGGTGCCACATACACACAAATAAAGACACACACCATAGAAAGTAGAGAACAATCTGTTACTGTAATTGATATGCTTATCATTACATTTACCTTTGATTTATGGTCCCCATGTTTTTTTGTTTGCTCTCTCTGAATGGGGTCTTGCGTCACCCAACGACCACCATGAGCCCTAGTATCATGGTTAAATGTTGCAGAAAAGGAATACTTGTGTCTGAGTGAAATGTTATGTTGCTGTATGGTTCTTGTTCTTTCTCCCCCTTTCCAAAGCTGTGACGTGATAAAGCAGGGTCGAGCGACTCAGACGTAGACAGCCACAAACTCAGGAGCTTCCTGCTGCTGCTTGCTTTCAGTCTGGAGCTATTTCACAGGTTATTGATGTGTCCACCAACTGGGAGCTCTCTAAACAACTACCCTGCTGCAACAGGTTACAAGTCCAGCTCCCCACTCATTAGGCTCTAATTGATTGTAATCTGGCCTTTGAGAAGTGCTGCCTGCTATGTGGTTTTTCTGCACATGCGAGTGCCCCCACTGTCCCTTCTTCTTGTCCACCTCACTCACCAGCAGGGTCTGAAGCACAGACACAATTGGCCCTCTCAGATGGAATCATTAAAGCGGGTGGGATGGCATGGGCTCTTTCATATATCAGGCCTTGTGGACCAGCTTGAGACCAGGGACAGTGGCCGCTCTGCATGCCCAGTGGGAGAGCCCCATCCTGGGCAGGCTATTGTTGGCTTCACCCCTTGACTGGTTGCCTGTGGTTCTGGCTGCATTGGCTTGATTTGTATGCCAAGGTCCTGGACTAAAGACAGCCATGCAGGGGAGCTGGGTCAATATTGGTTTTGAGAGCTTGAGGAAAAATGTCAAAATGTTAAATTCTATTGACTTCCCCCCACTGCTATTTGTTTCTGTGGCAAAAGGCCTAGTGGGCCATTAATATAAACAGGGCTTTGTCTTAGGGCTCAGCTTCCAGCAGGAGACATAGAACAAAACTCAGAGATAGAGGCTTTAGTCTGTCTGAACTCTGGGGCTGAAGAGAGACCTTAAAACAACAAAGATGGAGATACAGGGAACAAATTGTTGTGATTCTCTCTCACACAGCTGTAATTTGCATGAGATTCCAGTAAATGTAAATTGGCATTTGGAAAAAAAAACAAAAACAAAAAAAAAAAAACCCTGCGCAGAAGGGTAAGTGTTTCATTTCATTAATGGCAGTTTTTCTTTTTTGTTATTTTATGACAGGTTAAATGTCAAGAGAATACAAAAACGCAGCACAGTTAGATTGAATATTTGTATAGATTTCCTTGCAAGGATCATTAATGTTTCATCTTATCTTTTATGGGTTTCAGCATCATATGGAAAGTAATGACCTTTCCATGTGCAAATGTCTCCTCAGTGTTTTTCTTCAGAGGTACAGCTGTTTTACAGGGGTACAACCCTCTTCCTTTTGCTCTCAGCACTCTCCTGTCTCTTTCAGGCCTCCAGGAATATAGGATTCTTTTTAAAATCACTTCAATTAACATGGAGCCATAAAACTTTTCTCCTTGAGTGTTTTCACACCCTGTCTTCTTTGCTTTCTCTTCTGGTCCTCCCTGCTTTCTTTGTCCTATTTCCTCCTGACTTTATTAGGTGGCAGGCTTTTGTGGCACTGCACCATTTCCTCCTTGAGCAGACAGGGAGTGTAAATGCAAAAACTGAGGAAAAATCATGAAATGGCCTGAAGGGGAAATGCTTTCTCTCAAGACTATTGAGTGAGATTTGGTAAAAGGTTCATTTTGACTATGAAATGTCTCAAAGTGCACGCCTCAACCTGAATCGATTTATCCTATTGTATTTTACATCATGTTCCAAAAAAGCGGAGGATGACTAAACGTTACCCTTAACTCCTCCATATTAGTTTTACCAGTGCTAATGGATTACTTAGCATGCTGTCACACTGCAAACAATGCATGTGTGTGAAATCACACATTACTGCAAGGTGACACGTTTCACTGATTGGGCTCAATGCATGCAATCTGTTGTCTGACACGTCTTTCTGAACTGTGCCATAAAGTACTCCAACAAGGGTGACTTAGCACCTTTATTTGGCAAGCAAATAACACTTCATTGCTTGTCTAGGTAGGTGTGATTTATGTGTCATTTGCTGGTCAAGAGCACACAGTAAAGATCGAACATGTAAATTACAGGTAAGGAAAAAAATCTGCCTCTACCGCTCTCTGTCAGTGTGTTGGTTTAATAGACATATAGACATTGTGTATGTGTTAAAACATCTTTGTGTTTTTTGTCTGTCGGGGNGTATTATGCATTTTTTTCTTGCCAGGTCAGTAGGTTATACCCCTACAGACTTGCACAGCCTACTGCCTTGTACAGACTTGCACAGCCTACTGGACAGGAGGAAACCTGCTATGCAAAGCAGGTTGGAACTGGTTAGACTGTCCTATCCAATGTGTGTGTTGGTGACTGTTCAAACTAGCTGAGGAGTGAATTCATGCATAAAGCAGCTGACTCCTCGATCAGGCAAATATGTGCGTTGCCCTTCCAGTCAAGCACAACTTTCAACAACTGATGACAGCTGTTGAAAGTTTCAGCTCCTAGGTGCTGTAAGAGCAGCGGGAGGTGGAAGTAATAGATTCCTTCAGCCTGTTCAAAGTACTTGTATTTTTCATAATTTTCTCAGTTGGCCGTTCCTCTCCTTAACATTATTCCGGCGGCGTGTGTACACTGTGAGCATTGCAGATCAAAAATCAATTTTTATTTTGCCAAAGTTTATTGTTATTTCATTTCATTCAGAGATTTCTGTGTGTGTATACATTGCACATGCCAGTCTGCAGAAAATGATTCCTGATACCTTACTAACATTAATGTCATGTCTGAGCATTCTTGTTTTGGTACAACTTGAGCAGCTATGATGGTAGTTAATGGAAATTCAGCTAGTATGAATAAGCAACAAAGCAAGGCCTGCAAAATGAATGGTTAAAATATAGACTCCATATACACAACATTAAATGAGGTATAAATACAAATGATAAAAACTGAATCCATATTAACTCCAGGGTTGCTGCGCTATAGTTCACTCTGTCCTTCCTGGAGAAAAAAAAAAACTTAAGAAGTTTAATGTTACATGATGAAAATTCTAATTTGGGCATCTAATACAGAAATAAAATAACAGTCTGGTCCAAACCTTAGTAAAAGCCTAATATAAGATGTTTTGTAATCGTTGGATAGTTTTAAGGTCAACAACTCTGACATGGCTCACTTGTTTTTCTGAAGACATCACAGTCCATCAGTATTTTCCTTTTCTCCCTTAGGGACCGATGGTTGTTTTCTGGCCTATTTTAGTTATGCTTGACACTGGACAGACCCCAGCTTCCCTTCTCCACCAGGGATGGCACAGAGAGGCGGTGGGTNATGCTTGACACTGGACAGACCCCAGCTTCCCTTCTCCACCAGGGATGGCACAGAGAGGCGGTGGGTCAGTGTGAGCACTGACTGATGCTGGAGGACAAAAAGCTACAGTACAAGCAGCACGAAAGGCATCTGTCACCACTGTGAGTGTGTACACGTGAAAGAAATATAACAGTTGTAAAAGGGGAGCATACGTAGCACAACCTCCCAATCCCATCCTCTCCCACACATGCCAATAAACCCGCAATTCCCCACAGTAGGACTGCCTTTGCATGAATATATTTGCTCATTGTGATTGTCAGCTTTCTGCCAGCCCCCTCTGGTGAGAGAGTGAGCAAACATGTCCCTCTCCCCTTGGACCAAAGCAAAGACTGAAAGTCTAGAAACAAAAGGAGTGGAAAGGAGCATTCAGAAAGGTAAAGAAAAGAAGGGCAAAGTTTGAAAGCATCGCAGCTGAAACAGAGAGGATAAACAGACTATGTTTGTCTCCACTGCTACTGATTCCAGTGGTGTAACCGCTTTACAACTGCACAATAAAAGAAACTGCACAAGTGCTGGCAAAAGTGGTGCAAACACAAGACAGCTGACTCATTAAAATTGCTTCCCAATAAAAAAAAAAACAAGAAGCAAGAATAACCGAGTTGTGACAAAATAATGATCACTGTGGTTATGTGGCTCCTTTGCTTCCTGTGTTTCCTTTCTGTGGACCCTCCTCAGTCACACACAGTCAAAGGATTGAAAAGCCAGCCAGCATGTGGGATGAAGTTGTGGCCCACTGTGCGCATCACTCCAGGCAGTCATTGGACAAACCCTGACTCTAACACTTGACACCTCACTGTGAACGATCCTCTAAGTCCCTCTAAAAGAGTGACATCCTCCTTACCCAGGCCAAATCAACTCTTTTACACACTCGCAGCTGAGATGATTTAATGGGTTGTGTGTGCTTTAAGTTCAGGAAATGCTGAATCCAATCATTCCAGATTTGTCAACTTCTTATGTAAATTTTATTTTTTTTCATTTTTATTCATATTTATTCACATTAGTATACATCACAAGAACAAAACAATCCCCCCCCCCCCCNACACACACACACACACACACACACACACATACAAAACCCACCATAAAGTACCTTTAAGGTAACCCAGAAAGTTCCCCCAGATTTCATAATTGTCTTTATCGTATTTTTCTAATCTTCTAATTAACATAGCCTCATAAGACACTGTAAATTTTAATTTTTTGAGCTAATCAAATGTGAGAAATGTTGCCATTATTATTTCTCTGAAAGGGAATTTGTAAATTAATTACTCCAGAATGTTACAGTAAAAATTGTTCATAATTTGTGCGATTGTAGTTCTGGAAGGCTTGATCCAACCATACTAATTTTGTCAACTACTTTATGTAAATGTCAGTTTTTAGGGCTCATCAAAAATTTAAGCTTTTGCCACTGGCATACCTGTGCAACAGATTTTAGAAGTTAAAAGAATCAATTTATTGACTTAATTGTAGCATAATAGTATGCTTACATGCATTAACATGCATGTAAGCATACTGACAGTTAAGAAATGGAAATGTTCTCAGTGCACAGTCTTCATAACTAAAGTGTGCATCTATATGTGTATCAGATCTGATGGTTTTACGTTCCTAAAAATAACCTTCCATATTTTCTAAAACACAGAGCCACGGCTGATTTAACATCAAGGAAGGAGAAGCTAAGAGAGACATGATGCAACGTCAGTCACCTGAGAACTAAAGCTTCACTTCACCGAAATGACATCATGAGAAAGCACCTGCTTTTAAGACTCAAAACGCACTGCATGACCAGGAAACAGCTGCCCATCTATTGTTGTCTGGAGTTTTGGTTTATGTACAACATGAACCTCTTTACAAAGCCAAGCCTCTGTGGATGACAATGGCCTAAGTAGGAGGCAGAATGAAGGGCACGCAGTGTTAAATGAAGTGCAATGTCAGCCTTTTACTTGGTTTTTATAGGGCAGTCAAGTAGATGGTGCAGGTTGGTGGGGGCTGCAGTAAAAAGGGAGGGAAGATTCTTTCACACTTTGGTGTTTTTGTCCTGCTATCTGGCCCATTCTTAGTGATGAAAGTTTCCAGCAGTGGCTGTAACAAGATCCACGCATACACAAACACACATTCTGTGTACACAGAGTTTTATTGCTATAGGATGTGGGGATGAAGGATTGTTGAATACAGAGAGTTTGATGAAGTTTTCTGGACAGCTTCACCCATTAACAAGAACAGGGACTGGACCTGTGTAGATTTTGTTAGCAAAAGTGAAATCACTTCATCACAATCACAATCATAACTTTTTTCTTTATCATCTCACTTTACATTAGACTCACTTCAATGCATAGTGCTCTCCAGTCTTGAAATAAATCACTTATGCTCACAGTTTCATGTCCAGTCAAACAAGTTTGATATGATTGATGTTTGAGGGTGATACAGACCAATGGAGGAATTCATAAAACATAAATTTAACGAGTCGATAAGAGCAAATATTGTCTCACAACTATGTTCCTTCATTCATAAATGCCTGTTATCAACATCTTTTAGCACTTTCCTTGAAGAAGCACTGTGGTATTTCCTTAGTTACATACCAGGGAAGCTATTCATAAAACACACCGTTATACAAAAATTAAGACCTGTTTCACTCTGATAGTAAATTTTAGCATCATGAAATGTTCAAGTTGTTGATAATTTCAAATTTCTTGGTATAATAATAGATTCTAATTTAACATTTAAAGAACAAGTCAGTAAAGTTGCTAAAACAGGAAAATATTCCCTCAATAATTTCAGATTGATTCGGCCCTTTTTGACATTAAATGCTGCAAAGATTTTTACACATGTTAGGATTCTTTCCCATATCAGCTTTTGTTACACAAGCTGGTTCTCAAGCTGCAGCATCTATTAGAAAACCTATTGAATCTTTTTTAAGAAAACTATCAAAGTACTGTACAGGAAACCAAATCATTATCATCTCTGTCATATTATCCAGAGACATAATCTGTTCAACATGGAACGTTTTGGACATTTTATGGACGTGTTTCTTCTGTTCAGGATTTTGCAAGGTTCAGCTCCTCCTCTGTTATGACAGTTTATACAATTTATGGATAGAAATTACAATCATTAGATATTAGAAGTTGCACCTCTATTGGAACCTTCAAAAGTAGACTAAAATTGTGGCTGACATCTGGACAGATTTGTAATCATTAATGAAACTGATTCTGAGTTATGTATATTGTGGAAATTTTGTGTTTGGCATTTTTAATGTTTTTATGTAGAATAGATTTTTATTTATGTGACTTTTTCCTCTTTTTTAAAATGTAATGATTTGAGTTTGTTTATGCTTGTTGGGACAGTGGGTGCAAATTAGTCTTGTGGCTAATGTCGGCACATTTATACTGGCACTCTACTGCTGCCTGCCATCATCTTATTAATGTGCATTGTCCCATTTTAAATAAATAAATAATAATAAATGGTAAGTTTTTATTCCATCTCACACATTCTCGTGCCACTGTGCCTCTTCCTCAAGCCTCATCCATTGTGCTCTGTGTCTCTCACATGATACACACACACACACACACACACACACACACCTCACACACACACCTCCCATGCGCCATGTGCTCCTAGTGCATCTCTCTTATCTTAGTGTTAATCTCAAAGTGTGGAGCTCAAAAGCAGAGAATTTAGGTTTCCTTTGCTGATTTAACATGTCCATTTCGCTGTGACACCACAAAGCATGACTATTAGATATGAAGCAGCTCATTACAGTAATGCTGATCTTCATTGGCTTTTCCCTATGGCAACCTTAAAACAGCCTATCAATAATCAGACAATGATGTGCTGATAAATGTAAGGGAAGCTTTATAAATGAGCTTATTACTGAATTTATTTAGCATGTCAGTGTGTAGTTTTACAGGAATTCTTACTGCAATGAATTCACCCTAAATCTGAAAAACCTTCACATGAACAGTTGACCTTGGTTTTTTTTCTTTGTAACAAAACCTCTAATTAGTGTTTACCCTCATTATTGTTGTGATAGACTAATAAGGCAAAGATGTTCCCAATTATCATTTCTTGTGTCCTAGTCTAACCTGTATGTGCTTACTGAATGTAAATGTATATATGCAGGCCTTGACCTGCTGTGTCGGTATACATCTGATAAACTTCACATAACTCTGATGACTTCAGCACTAGTGGGACTAAATGTATGCTATATTTGTGTTTGATGGTAAATAAATCACAGGAATAACCACAAGCAAATCTCCTAAAGACTTTCTTAACCCGCAACCCTGAACCTTTTCAGTTATACATAAACAGCTCATGCCAAGACCAAAACTGAATGTTGTTTCATTTGCATCAGTTCCCTAAGGCATTACTGTTTTCTGTACTGAGGGAGGAACTGTTGGATTTGTTGGATAATCAAAAGTCATTTCTGACAGGATGATTCAGCTCTGAGAAAACCAAGTAACGTGGGGTGACAGACTTAATTCATATAGTGCTAATCTCTATTACTTTGTTTAAAATGAAAAACTTCAATAAAGAAAAATGAATCAAACAATATGGTTTTAAATTTCTTCCCTTCCAGTAAAACATAATACCTATATTTAAATTCAGTTTATTGCAGTGAAATAAATAAACTGTTCAAGTTGAAAATATAAGTTTTTTTTTTTTTTTTTTTNTTTTTTTTTTTTTTTTTTGCAAATCATTCAGCATGGGATTAAATGTATTTTGAATCAAAGAAACCTGCAATAAAAAATAACTCACAGTGGTTATTTTCCACACACAATGAAGAAGTTGATCCACTAATCCAGTGGCACAGGTGCACAAATACCTACGTAAGCAGAGTTAATACTGATAAAAGCACTTGGAAGGAGAAAAAAGGAACAAGGAAAAGTTCCCACACTTTGACTGTTTTGTTTCTCTCTGTCTTTTCTTTTTTCAGTCCTGCCAGAATGTACAGCAGCGTGCCAGCCATGAATGAAAACATGATGGGGGAGGGGGAAAGAAAAGAATACAGAAAAACCAACATTGACTCGTGTAACTCACCTGTTGGTGAGAGTTTTTGTTTGGTGTTCATTCAGTCAGCGGGCGGGCGGGTGGCCCCTCCCTGAGGCAGCGCTGGTTCCCAGGTATGAAGAGGATAGATGGGAGGAGAGTTCCCACCACGCTCCCTAACCGTTCTCACCGCAGCCCATTGGTCGGAAGTTGCCTCACTGCTGAAACATGACACTCCTCCGAGCAGTGCGGGCAGGTGTATGAGGCTGCAGGGCAGAAGAAGCTGGTGAGTGTGTGCTAGACACGAGGACAAAGAGACATGTAAGGACGAGGAGAAGGCCTAGGAGGGAGGGAGGGTGATGAGCAAGTTTCGCTTGGCTTTGTCATGCCTTCAGACTCTCTGTCATGTATATGTGAGGCGTGGAACACCTTGTGTGTGTCGGCGCGTTCCCCTCACCTTTGCCTTAGTGTTCAGCAGCTGCTCCACCGAGCTGAAGACAGGTGTACACAAACAGCTCATATTTTGCCAATACACAGGCAAATGAGCCTCTTAAATCAAATGATGGTTGTTCTCACACAATCCTTTCCTATCAGTGGTTTCTTTTAAAGCTGCCTTAGAGGAAAGCTGGTGAAAGTAGCAAAGGATTCCAGCCATGTCCACGTAAATGCACCTGAAACCGAAATTGAATCTGTTTTGCCACAATAAGCTGACATTGTTGAACCAGAAAAACCTATTTTCTCAAAAACACCGAAGTGGCTAAATTCTGTGTTTA
Organism: Lucifuga dentata; assembly: GCA_014773175.1. Lineage (NCBI taxonomy): Eukaryota > Metazoa > Chordata > Actinopteri > Ophidiiformes > Bythitidae > Lucifuga > Lucifuga dentata. The sequence goes on from VXCM01002005.1 coordinate 75,296, forward strand.
TCATGTGTCATCTGATTTCAGTAATCTCATTCAGTATATTTACATGCACGCCATGCTCCAATTATTTGTCTGTGCCCTAATTAAGGCAATAATGCAATAAAACGTGTACATCAGTCATCCTCAAAGTCTGGACCAAACCACAACTCTCTCTGGACTCTGAGGAAATTATACTTTTCATATGTATTATTTGTATTATCTGCGAGACATCGCTGCGACACAAGTGAAACCCAATGTCTCCATTATCTGTGTGAGAATGTCTACTCTGCTTCGGTTTGGTCCAATCACATTCAGCGTCCTGTCATCTCTATGACAACGATGGGTTGACATGGCACTGGGCTCGTTGAGAGTTGACAGCACAGCTAGTTTCATCAGCATCAGCACCCCCACCCCCCCAAATTTCTGGTAAAAATTAGGTAAAAATGACCTTTAAGATTTGTATTTGAGTACCCCTGGTATACACGGACGGATTCCACGGTTTGGAAAAACACACGTGATGTGCTGCGTAATCGGAGTATGAGCAGAGTCCCCCAGGTGAGGAAATATACAATATAAATATACAAATATAAATATAAATATACAATATAATTTGGTTTACTCCAAATATAAAGTTTATGTGCCTCAATAAATCATTTTACATATGAATAATCTAGGTCTGTTATTGTGAGTAAGCTTACTCCAGTTTAAGCTGATTTCAATCTAATTATGGTGTTTTAAAAAATCAGATGTAACACTTTAATACGAGTATAATCTAAGTTTTAACATGTATAAGCATGCTGACTGTCATGAGATCCAGTTTTGAGGATTTTGACTTGCTGGCGTGCTCTTTTCTTTATACTTGCTCTGTACACAGCAAGCAAAAACAAAGTGCTTTATGCTCAATAGAAATGGTATCAAGATACTGGCTCAAGTTGCCTGCTCATGCCCAATAGAAGTTATTCCAGTGGTTTATGTTTTCTGGTGTTTCAGTGTAAATGGCAAACATTTACAAGATGATTCTAAAGCTTTAAAGGGAAATCTTTCATCACACATAAATGGGGTTGTCAGCAATTATCCACTTTATTATGGAGGTGTTGCATTAAGTGGCGTATAGATTGTTGAAGTATCAGTTCTGATCAGGTTCATTTTATGGGGCTGACTTACCCAGGTGAACCTTTCTATACTAGAAGTGGTGAAAACTTGACTTTTTGGTCCTTTGGAAAGCTATTTGAGGTCAGCACAAGGTGTGGGGTTCAACAAGTCAGCCATGCATTATCTCGTTTGAGGCTGGTGTTTGTTTCTGAATGAAGAACAGGTACTAAGATATGAGTGAACTTGATATGCACCTGCAAACTTCTTGAATTTCTGGGTAGCTTCCTGAAGTTGGCCCTTATCAGAGGATATCACTTTTGCAGCACATAATGACAGCTGACTTCCTGGTGTGGGTTTCGACAAAGCATGGTTCTCATGCTTGGCACTGGCAGGTCCCCACCTGAAGATTGTTTACCATCACCTCAGTGACTGACATGGAGCAATAGGCAAATGTTTAACCACTGACTCCCTCAATAAGTCAAAAGGACTTTTTTAGACAAAAGATCTGTTCCTGAAACTGGCTTTTATTCAAAGTCAAATGAAGAGCAGGTAGTTACTTAGTGAGAATTTGCAAAAATCTGATGATAAGAAGAACCTTTAATGATTTTAGTGGTTCGTTTACCCGGTGGTCAGGTACCTGCCTGGAGCTTGTCCAGGATATGCTACACCATTCTGCAGTACAAATCCAATGCTGCTGATTTACTTTTATATTTTGTTAAATCAAGCAGCATATAGACCTGTTTGTGCACATTCAGGCTGAGTCAGACACTTTCATCTGCATGTACAAACAGGCATGCACATATACACACACGCACACACGACAGTCAAGTGCAGTCATCTGTCTCTATTCTCAGGTGCACACACTAATGCAGATATGTTTGAACAAGCAATCAATCAAAAGAAAAATGTCTTAATTTCTTCTTCTTCCTTATGCTTCAGTTTAATAGAATTTAGCAGATAGTGAAATGTTGCATTACTAGCACCATCTTTTAAGGAACATTCTTGAATGACCACACTATGATGACCATTTTTACTTTTGGCTCAGTAAAACTGTCACCTCTTACTTGGCCTGGAAAACCCAACCCACAATTTTCACTCTGCTCGTGCAGTCTGACAGGGTTCAATAGGTAGCTGCTTGGGACACACGCCATTTCAAATACTTGCACAATAAATGATTGACACCTCACTTCCTCTCCCAGACACCAGAATAAATCCTTCCATACCTGATTAAATGCACTGAACACGCCCGACGCAAGGCTTCTGACTTTCTAAAAAAAAAAAAAAAAAATGACAACTGTGCTACAAAGGTTTCAAATGTCTCGCACATTTTTCACCAAAATCAGTTCTAAAATGAATCTCAGTTAGACTTCACTACATCTAATTTACCATAACTATTTGTTTATGACAGCAACAGGTTTGTGATTCACGTCTTCATAGTTATCAGTCATTATGTGCTTATTGCTCAGTAACACATATGTGGCACATCTTTCTGTCTCTGTTCCGAGATGACTATAAAATAGTGATTCAAATAATGGGACTAATGGCTGCTGGGCTGTTCCAACTGCTTTTTTTTTTTTTTTTTTTTCACAGATGTAATCTTTTTAACAACAGGAAACAGAAAAATATTAAAATGACAGCATATGTATTGTGTGACACAGAAAATACGCAATTACAGAGTACATTGCTGCTAAGAGGGAAGTACTTTGTTATGTTTGTAGAGGGCTTGACACACCGACAATGATATGCCAATATTTTCAAAAAGCTTTTCCTCATCCATGCTACTTGTGCAGCACCTGTTCAAAACGTGCCTGTTCGGAATGGGCCAGATTTTATGGTGTGCGCCGCAGCCTGCCACACTTTTTTTCCTGCACATCCTTGTGAGCTAGTTTTGTTTGCAGTGCCTGTGCAGTGTGTTCGGAAAGGGTCGGATGCATAACTACTTTTTACCTCCATAGTGCCATCAAAACAACTTCAACTTCTCAAACCACTTCTGCATGTCCTCGTGAGCTAGCTTTATTTGCTCTATGGCTTTGGTCCAGTGCCACGGTCTCAACGCGGCCATGGCACTGGACTGGAGCATAATGCTGCCGCACCTGGAGCGTATCCTGCTGCGCGGACTACTTTTTACCGGCACAGCTCAATTTGAGAACCGCTCATCCAAATAACTTCACACTTGACACTGCGCATCCTTGGGTCCTGAGCAATGAACCTTTCAGCTTTATACAGTGCCAGGTTCTAGAGATATTGGTACCACAGACAGACAGACAGACATTTTCTGTCTTTATACTGTAGTCAGATAATGTAAAACCACAGCTGTGAAAGCTTCGGAAAATTTGAATGGAAAGTGCAAATGGACTGAAAAAGATGCATTTCCATACATACATGGATTTTTTCGTGTGCATGGTTTCTGTCAACCCCTGGTGTACTTCAGACTGAGAGCCACTGCACTTATCTGGCACGACTGTACATTGACTAATTCTGATACTGACAGCACTATGAGCTGTCAGTGATGGAACAAATACTTTATTATAGACCTTGGAAGACCTTGAAAAAGGCTCATTTCACTGAGAATGGACCTGATATGAAATAATATAAACCAAGAGTTAAACACCAACAACACAGATGTAAAATACTGAATTCAATATATTTTTTTAAAGGCTTTATAAATTAGTTGTGCGTGGGCACGTGAATGAACAAATAGAATAGAATAGAATAGCTTTATTGTCATTATACGTAACATATAATGAAATTACAGATACCATAATTAAATTAAATACCGTAAGTATGTATAGGTGTGTATGTCAGTGTACAGGTGTGTGTGTGTGTGTGTGTGTGTGTGTGTGTGTGTGTGTGTGTGTGCATGTGGGAGGGCGGGTGCCTCTGGCTTCTGCCTCTGTCTGTTAATGTGTGTCAGTCTGCAAGCGAGGCAATGAGCCCGGCTGTGTGCCTGCTGGAACCACGCGTGTGTGAGAGTGTGTGTGTTTAAGTGTGTGTGTTTCTGTGAGCATGGCTGTGTGTGTGTGCGTGCGTGGCTGCTGACGGGACCTGTCACTATCAGGCCCACACATCTCTGGCACTGTCTGTGTTGACACTCTGCCCGAGGGGGAACGAGCCTACAGAGGTTGAGGAGAGCAGCGGTTTCCCACGGCTGCTGCTCTCGNTGCCCGAGGGGGAACGAGCCTACAGAGGTTGAGGAGAGCAGCGGTTTCCCACGGCTGCTGCTCTCGGCCTCAGCCCTGCCTCTGCATTCCAGGGCTGCCAGCGCTCTGTAAATGTTTGGACAGCCTTGAACAAATAACACACCTTGAAAGGCACAAGCACAGGCCCTCTTTCCCCTCTCGCAAACCCCCTTCTCTTCATCCTCCTCCTTACCTCCCGTCGCTTAACACCCCCTCTCCAACACCACCCAAAAACCACAAATCGCGCTACCTTGCTCTCAGCTACTGCCACACTCAAACTTTCCCAGCCAACACTCTCGGGCACAAATAAACACCAGCCTCTACTGTGTTACTATTGTACACTTGCATATACAAACACACAGACACACACCTGCCTGTATGTAAATACACACACGCCTATTAGTACGTGACAGCAGGGCTGCCTTAACATTCCAGAATTATCTTCACTTGGAAGTTTACCTGGATGACTGAATGACCTCGATATCACCCTGAAACGCAGAGCTAAAACGCGACCGTTAAGCCTAAATACTTTAATTTTAGTCCTATGAGGTTATTTCATCTATTTAGGCTCTTTATGAAACAGTAACACACATGTGAACAACACATTTTCATAACTTCAAATGGTACGACCAGTAGTCATAAATGTACAAAACATACGATACATTCGTAAGAAAAAGTAGGTGATTGATTCTGTAATCACTTCTCTGTAATAATTTATCTAACGTATACACTCGAGAATAAGCCAAATTTTTATTACCAAATTTCACAACGCAAATCAGGGGGTCGGCTTATACACGAGAAATTCAAATTTGAGCCCAGAGAATGAAATTTCCAGGGGTGGAAAATACTATCCATTACCACTACCCATGGAAAATAGTTTAAATCATACCTTAGAATGAGATATTTCCTGACAAAACATCTTATCCAGCACATTTTGTGGTGGCCAGTAAGTGCTGTTGTGATTGGTCAGTTACGGTAATCAGCTGCTGAAATAAATATAATTTTTACCAGTACGTGGATTATTTTCAGAATATTACAGGAATACTATGACAATACCCAGAAAAACAGGTAATTTGCTAAACAAATAAATTGATGGAACAACATCAGGGATCAGCTTATATACGGGTTTCTTTAAAAATCTAAATTTGCAGGTCAAAATCAGGGGGTCGATTTATACATGAGATCAGCTTATGCTCGAGTATATATGGTAATAGTCAATGTTTAGATCTGTTAAAGTAAATTACTAGAAGTGTGAAAGTTTTATGTGATATCAAGATTAAGTAGAGGACTAAAAGCTACGCGGCTGCAAATTAGAGCATTAATTTTGGGTCTGATACAATATTAGTAAATTCCTAGATTGATAAGGGAGGCATTTTGAAGTGTTGCATGCATAAATCATGAAATATACAACCAGCTTAACAACTTCACACATACACACACAACCATACTGCCAACAAACCACACAAACACTTCCTGCCAAAGAGGGGCTGCAACATTTCAAGCTTCCTTTATGAGCTCCTAATCATAACAGAAGTACATCATTATCATCTAAAACAACAACGATGGCTTCTACCTGCAAGTCCTCATCTCATCCACTGGCGATTAAAGTATCTGCAAAACAAAACCTCCATGTCTTTAAGATAACGTCTGCATAATGTAACCAATTATCACCACGTGAGCTCCGCAGTCAGATTGCATCAGGTCTGATGAGCAGTAACATGGCAGGATAATTGCACGGCCGTCTCAGGATGATTTCCCACACAGCCACCCACACGTGCACCCTGATGCCTGCCAGCAGCTGTGGAATCTGGAGTTCCTCGCTCATAGTAAATCCCACGTAACATAACGCAGGACGACTTACGCTGTGCCTCGCTAGCAGCAGCCAGTCAAACGCGGCTCTGTTTTCATTGTCAGGAGGCCTCGGGGTACATATTTCTGTAATTAGGCCTTTATGCTCAGCAGTTTTGCAGCTGTGATGACATTTGGGTGTCGCCCCCCTGTTTCTCACGGTCTTGCTGCCAATGCCGCTCCGGCCACTGGTCGTCAGCCAAGACTGAGGTCTATGTGTCAGCCCCCACTTCTTGTCTACACATACACAGTGAAAGAAGGTGTTTTTGAAAAAAAATTATTCCTGGCATTTGAATAAACCACAGTTGGGTCAGTTTTCCAAACTGTAGGTCGATGGTTTCAGCGGGAGGGAGGGTGTTAGAAATATAGAACATTAAAGTGGTTTAACGTGTACACAGGCTGTCCTTGTTTTTGTGTTTTGTTGGTCTCAGCTGATTTGGCTTTTATAGACATTAAAGATTATGTTTTTAAATTTGGTAGTCTATTTTCCAAAGATGGGAAGTAACTAAGTACTGTACATAAGTATAGTGTTGTGCTAATGGTACTTCAGTATTTCCATTTTAGGAGTTTTTCTATTTTTATTCCACTACGTGTATTTGATGTTGTTATTGTTGCCGATTCAGGTTCAACATGATCAAAATTCATAAAATATCATCACTGTCATCAATAAATTTTTTCTTTCCTAACTTTATTCCTTACATGCTGGTGTCTTTCCTTTTTTCCCTTATTTCTCTGTCTCTCCTTCCTGATTTCATTCCACCTGTCCTTCATTTTCCATCATTTCCTTCCTTTTCTCCTCCCATTTCTTCTTCAACTGATCTGAAAGCACAAACTTACCCAAAAGCTACTAGCTTAATACTTGTATACTTTTACTTAGGCATAAAGTACTACTAAAATATAATAAAACTTTCATTTTTCCACACGATATTGACATATTTATTTAAGCAAAGGATTTGAAAACTTTCTCCACCTCTGCCCTGTTTAGCTTCCATCAATGTTGAATAAAAAGAAATATACTTTGGAGACTTTCATCTTTACATTAGCTTATAAATTAGGCAAATGTTTAAAGTGATTATACGATTTTTACATAAGGAGATACGACAAGCAAAATATAAGACAGGCACTGGCTTTGCCAAGCATTGAATGCACTAATGAACTCCAACTACAGGCAGAACTGAAGTACCACAGCTTCATCCAAATAGGCATAACTGACAACACAATATTGCATAGTACTGTAAGATATAATTTGTCTTATCAAAAAAAAAAAAAAAAAAAANAAAAAAAAAAAAAAAAAAAAAAAAAAAAAAAAATATATATATATATATATATATATTATCTGAGTAAAAAATGCCTTGTCTTCCTCTGTAAACAGGGAACCCAAATGACTTCCTCTCTGGGAGGGACGTTTGGGCAAGGAAGGGAGGGAGGGCAGTTTTGGGTTCCAGGCAGCTGATAATGATGGGTGTTCCCCACGGTAACCCCGTCTGCTCGTCTGCTCGTTCTCAGCTGTCCTCCCGGAAACTTCAGTCCAGCTGCCGGCCATTACACCAGGAATGTATCCTTGGGTCGGATGCCAGGATTGCGGTGGCACATTAATAACTAGTGACCACCGGCCCAGGCCACTTGTGAGTTATTAACATGGCAAACACGAATCCTTCCCATGCCCCTCCGCTCCCCCACCTTAACCCCCTCTATGACAGCAGCTGCTGGACTCTCAGTTTCCCAGAGTCAGGGAGAAGGGAGTNCCTTAACCCCCTCTATGACAGCAGCTGCTGGACTCTCAGTTTCCCAGAGTCAGGGAGAAGGGAGTGTGTCAGCATGTGTGTGTGTGTGTGTCTGAGGGGAGACAGTTTATGGGGTCATGGTATCTGATTAACTGATATGAGTACGAACAGTTCCTGTTTTGTCTGTCATGGTTATTTGGCCAATTTGGCGAATCACATGACACAGCTGAGTTTTTATGTGTGAGAAAAAAGCCTATAAACAGTATCAGCAGTCTTATCCAAATTCATGTGAATTGCTGTATATTTCAGATGAAGACTGATTTTTTTTTTTTTAAGCAACTGAAAGGACAGACAGTGGAAAAAATATCAACTGCAAAAACCTGTGTGGTGGAAAAGGAAAAAAAAAGATTGATTAACTGGATGTGGTTGTGAATGAAACTTGAACTTTGGAGCCACTGTGTATGATTCACTTCCTGGCTGCGCACCATCAAAGGAAACAGAAGCTCTGAAGTGCCTTTGAAATGTCGAAGGAACAAAAATAATTCCGCCAATTTCAGGCCATCTTTTTAAGAACACACTTGGATGAATGTTCATCAGAGATGTTAGAGGTCCATTATATCCTCTAATCGCCCAAATGTGAAACATGTTCACCTTTGTTAGAAACGGCTTGATTGGCAGAATTTGAGGACTCCACTTATGTTGCAGTGTATGAGCCAGAAAGTGTGTTACAAGGCCTGAAATCTTACTGAAGGCAGTTTTTCTTTACATAATCTCTCTCAACATATTCAAGCATTGAGCACCTGGGCGGATCGTTTTGGCCCTAATGATATGGCCTGACAACAAAACAACTCAAAAGGTACTTGAAGAAGGTTTTTAAAACCTGGGCCTAATTACAACACGGGACAAAAAAAAAAAAAAAAAAAATCGAACCGCCCTGCACTTAATTGGGTTCTTTTCTTTCATGGTCCTATACATGTCCATTCAATCATGAGATGGAGGCAAACAAAACCCTGCTCTCTCCTTGACCCAAAACACTCTAATAGCCACCGCATGGTCAGCCACAGATATAGGTGCACTATCCTTTAGTATAGCATCCAGACATGACTATAGAATAAACATACAATAGTACATCGGGGAAAAACCAAATTAACGTAATTATTGCTATACTCCAGAATGTCCTTGCAGTACAACAGATCTATGAAGTGTAAAATATTAGCTAATAATTCAGCAAGGTTTTATGAGAAAAATAGCCTCTTCCTGTTTCAAATAACTTTCCTGATGTGGTAAACTCCACTCATGCAGTACTGGAAGCAGGTGTAAGTATTTCTTTGCATGTATTAATTTGATAACTGCAAACTCCATTGCTTATGTTGATAAAACTCACTATGAGCTGTTAGTCCAGCCAAAAAATGTACAATAAAAATCTCTCGCTCTCATCTTTGTCTGCCCTCTGGTCTCTGTAATGCAGTGAGAAATGTGCAGCTTCTCTGCAACTCTGTGGTTAAGTGTTTCACTCCAGCCTCCAGCTTGATGCATCTGCTATTGGGGTCATGACCCAGCACATTCATACATGTCCTATCTGTGTGATGGTAACATGCCAGAGCAGAAGTCCGCCAGCAAGACGACTGATAGGACATGTGCAGACAGACACAGCAGGACATCCACGTATCGGGTGGTCACTTTTGGAGTCGCCCTGGGGAGACTGGGAGCTATTACTAAACCATTGTGACAGCTTTCAGCAACTTTTAGAATACTTGTGTTAGACAAGGGAGACTAAGTGAGGATAAATAAAATGGAATTGATTTGGGATATGTCTATTTGCAGAGCCTTATGAGAGAGCATGTAACTGTCCTTGAGCTGGAGCTTAAATGAATAGCATTCACAGACAGACAAGTGGAAGTGGAAGAGCTGTTAGTGGTTTGTGTGTGTGTGTGTGTNTGTGTGTGTGTGTGTGTGTGTGTGTGTGTGTGTGTGTGTGTGTGTGTGTGTGTGTATGTGTGTCTGAACCACATTGAGGCCACCATGTGTGACCCTCTTTTCACTCTCTTCCCCTCGCACGGCTGCTTCTAATCTCTGACCCCCATCAATAAGATGCATTCAGAGTCCATCAAACAGCCCAGTTGCTGCACAGGCAGCCGGGCACCGCTGGGGGGAGAACCATGGGAAACACTCTCTTAATTGTCCCTCCAAACCTTTTTAAAGAATATTAAGCTGCATTAGCAGACTATGAGCTTTTCTTCGTAGGGCTTTCTTCAAGAGAGAGAGCTACAGCAGCCCACTCAGCCAACAGACCATTAAACGTGACAGGTCTTTGTGAAGAACAAACTCCCAGAAAAGTGCGGCTAGAAACCACAGCTTAAGAAAAAGTAGGCTAACAGGTTAGCTAGCCCTGAGTCTGGTTTGTGTCATGTGCTCTGTGCTGGTTGGCTCACTCCCACAGCCTCAGATCTATTAGGGGCTATTAAGTATCCCGATGGAGTGTGTCTGTGCTGTTAGCCATAACTCTGACAGAGCTGGTCCTGTGTATTATGGCTCGTTTTCAAATGGTAGACAGACACAAAGTTAGAGAATCATTACAAGTGAGATTTTCCAGCGCATGTGATGTCATCGCAGCACTCCTGCATCCTTCTGTTGCTATAGTAACATACTTAGCTGGTAGAAAGCACCTTGTGTTCTTTTACAATGCCCTCATTCGAGTGTATTAACCTGCATTTTTAATCAGTAGAAAAAGTACTAAAGCTACACAATATTTAGCATTATATTATAGCAACAACACCACAGTAAAAAGTAGATTTCCATGATGTAAAGGTTCAATCTGTGATCCAAGCGTTGACAAAAGGTATTTATCACCCACCATGAAAAATCAAAACACAGGACTGGAACCTCCTATTACTCCTAAATTGACTGACAAGTATTTTATTACAAACACTAACACGAGATAAAAACTAAATCTAAGTAGACAAACACATGAAAAGCAGATTAAGACACATTTTTCATTTATGTACATGAATTTCAAATTTTTCATTAGTGTATATGAGTTTCGATCAAATTTGTATAATAATATAATGTGGCGAATAAGTCCGTAATTGTCCGCTACTCCATGCCACACTTTCTCTTCATCTAAGCGCCAAGAAAATTATGAAAGAAAAAAATGTTTGTCTAGTTTAAGTTAATATTAATATATTATAATTATAATTATATTATATTATATTATATTTTTTATATTATATTATATTGTTAATATTATATTATTAATATTAAATTAATATTAATAAAAAATAGTATTTAATATTAAAATAGTTCAAGTTAATTTTAATTCATATTATACTGTGCAGTGCAAAGGCCACCGGCTGGCCCAACGGGAAAAGTCTCACCTCTCCCAATGGAAACATCACAAGCATACCTGACTTAATTAGTCAAATTCTAAACCTTTTGCTGATTGACAATCTAGACCAAAATAGATTTGTTTGTTTGTTTGTTGTTGATTTGTTGGATGTGAGTTGTTTTATTTTGAGTCCCTGTCCCAGTCGTTCTGTGGGGCGTGGCCATATTGTCTGTCACATTAGCCTCATTAAGAAGACTTTAGGAGCATGGATGGAGTGAGCCAAGTGTTAAAGTTGGTGTTAAGCTGCTGAGGTCTTGTTGTGCTCAGAGCTGAACCCTCCACATTTCTCTGTGACACAAGGGGATTTGGAGGTAATGACCAAGTAGGCAGGAAGTTCCGCTACAGTTCAAGAGGTCATGTCATAAGCAATGTATTTATATTCAACACTGGATTACAATAAAAGACCAGGGGCCAGATGAACAAAACTTTGTGGATTCAAGATGAATCACATGAAATTCTCTTTGAATTGCCTCTCCTGAGGTTTCTTCTATTTTTTTCCTTATATATTATGGTTGTTTTTTTTTTAGAAGACAAGTTTTTCCTTGTCTTCTTTAGAGAGCTTGGGCTAGGATGGGGACTGTTGATGTGTGGGCCTGTAAGGCCTTTGAGAATAAACTTGACTTATCTTCAATACTCCGGCAACTCCTTTTAATAATTCAGTTTATATGAGCGAAATACTTTTCTCATCTTTTGAAGATAACAAATTTATTTCCATTCTGTAGGTTACAGCAAGAAACCATTTAGAGCCTCTTGTTTTATAGTAAGAAAACTTCAGTCCAACTTCACTTGACTTGACTTGAAATATTGCTGTAACCAACCTTAAATCATCAGGGGTTACAGAGTCAGGCATATTCTCTTCTTGGTCCTGCAATGGAAAAACCTTCAAATTGCACCAAAGAAGACAGTATATCTTTAAATATCAGGAGATTTGGAAAGAAAAGGACTTAGACCTGTGTTCATCTCAAAGAAGAAAACTCCTTTCAGCTATAGTCAGTGGCATTTACACCAAATATAGCAGAAAAAACTGAACAGAACAGCAGCCAAATAAAATTAATTAATTTAAGTCAGAATTAATGACTTGCTCACTCTCCGCTGTCTTTTCAACTTAGAAACATAATCAATGACTTAAACACATTTACTCACCACCAGATGTACTACTGACTGCTACTTTACAAATGCAAAAGGTTGACTTCTTCCCTCATTTAACTCATTATGTGTTTAAACTGCTCGTTGCGACCTTGTGACATCATTACTCAAAAACATCAGCAAATGTGGTCTCCTTCTTGGGCCCTGAGAATGGCATATGTTACATAGAATGGGGCGTCCATTAATCAAAAGCAGTTAGGTGCTAAATAGGCAGATCTGTGGATGAAGAGCAAAGCCCCCTCCACAGTTCATTTAAGCCTCCTGAAAAGGGATTGATCGCCTTTGTCATCCTTAAATACTAAAAAGCTATCAGATCGAATTTGAATTTTAGTGTAGACTGGAGTGTGTGTATATGTTTGTGTGTGTGTCTGATGCAGAGAGAGTGAGCATGGTTGGTCAGGACTGGGTGGGGCATTCTTGTTGGCGACACAAAGCCGTTGCTGTGCAATCAGCTCGGTGTAAAATCGCCGCTCTGTGGCCCTCACAATGAATAACAAAGGCAGGGGGCTGGTGGCTGGGGCGGGAGTGCGGTGACACAGCTGTGAGCAGAGCCTACACATCCCTGCTCAATATGGGCCCTCCTCACATCTGTAGCTGCTTGGCCCCTGCTTCCGCCAGGCCCTGGGACAATGGAGGCCATCAGCAGACCCCTTTGTTGCAACCTTTTTCAGAATTCCTTTTTAGCCTAAATCTTAAATATTTCATTAGGCCTCCTTCGCCCCACTCCCTTTCTATAGAGCATTTTGAAGAGCGATGCCAGGACCTTTACGCTTTCATAAAACAGAAGACAACAAAGGATTTCTCCCAAAACTGTTTGGAACCTGCTGTGCCTCATAAACATGGAGTGTTTAAGATTAAACAGAGAAAAATGACAATAGGATGCTTCAATCACTGGTTTTTCTTTCTTTTTTTTTTTTTGNTTTTTTTTTTTTTGAGGAAAAAGTGTAGAAGCTCACAAATCTGTTAATAAAACTGTTGTCTGACTTTCTTGGTATATTTCATATGATTTATTTTGGAAATTAGCAAGTTAATAGGGGAATTTAGCAAAGCATTCTAATTCAACTGCTTCTCCCAAAGTGCACCAAAACTCTGTTGACATGTTATATTCACCTACATCCATGGATGAGTAATATACAAAATTGTCTGATAGGCTTTTGTTTATCCTAAATAGAGGTAAATAAGTATACACCTTACTTCAGATGGTAATAGGTACATAATTTTAAAAACTATAACAACTACACCCTCAATATTAGAACTGTATGTGCCAAATTAAATGTTTGATAACTGGAATAAAATCAACAGCAGATGATCACTGCCACTGGAGTGAATGAACAATTTTAAAGAGTGTTTGATTACATTCTACTCGATAATAAAATCTGAATAATGCAGTTTATTGAAATTCTAATATATTCATGACATATGGTCACATTAGCAACATTGAGTGTCATTATTAAGTGTTTTTAAGTCACAAGCTGCTGGGTGTATAGGAGGGCCACACGTAAAAGCCATGTATAGAGAGGTGACCAAACACTCCCATCCAAATATTAAACACTTGTTAATAACTTTTCCGGCCATGCAGCAGAACTTCTGTCAGGATGGATAAAAAGATTGAAAGGGATTTCTCCTTAAGCTAAGCCTTAAACTGGCATGATTGGACTGAATGACAAAAGGAAGCTTTTGTTAAAAAGGGGGGGAAGGGGGGTTGATTTATCCAACACTTAGAGACCCCTAATGAATAATTCAGTGTTATCATTCAACTTGATGTGCGATTATTATGTTTTTTCTTCTTTCTTCACACGTGAGGGACCTCAGCAGACGGGGGGTATCATGCAGGGGCACCTAGGGGGAAGTAATGTGCGCACAAGGACAAAACAAGAAAGGCCGTGGTGCAGTCACTCCGCTGTCAGCTTGATAAATATAATGTGTCACCAATTAAAAACTCATTGCCATTCTTTAATTCAGCCAAGGCCTTGTTAACCGCTGCCTGGCAGGGAGGCTGCCGGAGTATCCACGGCCTCTGCGACCAGCACGGCCATAATAGAGGCCCCTGCTTTCCCATCCTTTAAAAACCACAGCCCTTCCCTTTGGCATGTAAATAAGACATTCATTGGCAGCACTTTTCCGATAGAAAAAATGACCATCAATGTCTTTGATTTTCATCTTTTTTCCCTGGGAAAACAAAGAATTCTATAGTTTCAGATTTTTATTCAAAAAACCCTTTTTGGCTTTTTCTTTGGGAGCATTCTCATGGTAATTGTGTTGACTCAACTTTGTGCAACGTGGGTATACAACGCATATGAACCCTAGCAGGAGTCCATTACAGAAATGCCATTTAGCAAGCTGTTTCTGTGAGAAAGTCAAACGTTTAAGGGGCTTTTTTGTGCTAGTCAGGGACGAGGGTCCCAGAGAAACAGCAGGAGTCCTTTGGGAGCTTCAGTGAAACTAAAGGCTTCTCAGGTCTGAGATATCTGCCAGCTGAAGTCAAAAGTGTTGAAAACGCAGGAAAGCAAGTTTTCCTAGACAATGCCTAACTTGCTGTCATCCATGACTGTTGTGCTATTTAGCAGCTTTCTTCTCTGACACGGGATAAATACATATGACTAACGCTTCCTAACATCCCTCCCTGGCAACCATTAGGCACATGATTTTTGCAGATAATTTTCAGTTTTAAAAAAAAAAACAAATTCAAAGAGTTCTTCATTTCTGTTCTATAGGAATAATATATATAATATGTATATATGAACTTAGAGGGGAAAACTGCTTCACAGAGTTTAATGAGCCTGTTTATCTTCTACACTTTTGTTGAGTCACTCAGTGAGTCAGTTTTCTGTCTCCCAGACATCATCAGTGTGTAACACTGTCCCCTCTGCACTGGGAAAAGATCCAGATTAGGAAAGATTTAAAGATTTCCAAGTACTGAACTGTAGGAATTCTGAGGCCTCTTCACTCATAATGGCCGATCTCTCTGTGTCCCTCTTCACACCCATTTGGACAGTCATGTTGGAATGCCAAATATTCTGTTCGGCGCTAAATGAGCCAAGCCTGGTCATCCTGGAAACATTAAAGCCCAGGGCAAGGTATAGACACAGAGGAAAGTATGAGCAGGTCTCGCTCCTTGTCTCCCCCCCCTCACACCCTACCATCGACCCCCTCCCCCTCTCTGCCCGCTCTAAGTTCCCTCATTATCCCTGTCACACGGGACCAGGGCCCACTTGGCACAGCCTTGTGGACTTAATTGAATTAGACATACCCGCTTGTTTAGGCATTGTGTGGTGGCATGAGAATTTCCCAGCCATCGCTATGAAGGAAAATAANCACAGCCTTGTGGACTTAATTGAATTAGACATACCCGTTTGTTTAGGCATTGTGTGGTGGCATGAGAATTTCCCAGCCATCGCTATGAAGGAAAATAAAAGAGAGGCATCGGCAACACTTGTCGGAAGATCTGAGCGTTGGGGATTCTCAGGGATGGTAGAGGCCCTATGAGGGACCACCAATCAGTCTGCCCCGGGCTCAGCGCCAAGTACAGAGTGGCCATGCCAGTCAGAGGAATCGCAAAATCCCTGCATTTGCCTTCAAAACTGGAAAACCAACTTGTATAATCTAAATTTATGAGTGCAGTAATATTATTTACTGCTGATTATCACAAAGCTTAGGCAGAACACAGATACTGAAATGCTCCAGTGATTCAGTATGTATTTAAATATAGATTCCAAATCTAAGCATAATCTTAGTTTATATTTAGTCTCACTAAGGATAAGGTATAGACACCATCCAGGTAAGACCTCCTCGACGTCTTACCACCTGGATGAACTGAGGGAATCTTCACAGGCAGACACCATGCCATACCAAGATGACACTCATAGATCTGTCTGGAGTGTGTCTCAGAAAAGTGTCAGTTGAGAGTTGGTGTGTCCTCTAAAACTTTGTTTCACTTTTCAAACCTCATGTATGAAGGTCTGCTGTATTCCCCCACAGATTGCAAACCAAGGAGGACTCAGTCTATCCAAAACTCTATTTCTAATTTAACTTTTCTTATAGCAAATTATATTTGGTATAAGTAATAGTTTTTGGCCTCATATTATAGCATGTTTGAAAAAAAAAAATCATACATGCATGTTCTGCAGAATTTTTCAGATGACACATTTTCCAGTATTGTTCACTAAAATACTTGCAATGCACCTGTACGTCTCCACGTATTATATCAGCCATCTGTTATGGTGTTTGAAAGCTTCTTCTGAAGCCATTTGATGTAGCTCTTGTTACCAGCGACAGCACTCGCTGTGCCAACTTAACCCTCTGACTTCTACCTTTTCCAGCCACAGAAACACTAAAGTCAAGAGTCAGTCACTTTGTCGTTTGAGATTTTTTCCTTTCTTCTCTCTTTTTTTTTTGTTTAAAATGGAAAGAAACCCATTCTAATGTGATTGCCCTTTTCTATTTATCCAAACGTGGTCTAAATGGAGGTGCTACAAGGGGATGCCTAGGCGCTGTCACTACATAATGTCACCTCCCTAACCCTGGGGGTCAGGGCCAGATTGACACCATAACCCACAGCCCTGATCCTCCTTCAGCCTCTTTAGAGGTGCACCCGGCCGGCAGTAACACGGCCCGCACTTTATTCATTTGTAGATCAGCCAAGCTGAAAAGATAAGCTCTGAATAATTGGAGCCCATGGACCACGGAGAATCTGATGGGATCTCAGAGTCTTTAACTTTTTTCCTCTCTCTCTCTCCCCTCCTCTCTCTATACCCTCTTATAACTTGAGGACACCCCTTGTTACATTCAGGCAACCAGATGGGCGAGAGAGGAGCGGGATGATCTGCGGCGCTTTAGAGAGAAAGGGATGACACTGGCTGCAGGGACCTGTCACTCATGTGCAGGGGGAGTGAATGTGGAGCTTAATGAATCCTCCACAGCCACCAGTGGACAAGAAGCAGCTCTGTGTGGACACCAGACAGCCAGACAGAGCAATATCCTGCCTCCTTTTCAGTGTTTCTCTTCGCCTCTCCCATGCTCTCCTCTTCCATACCGACTAAGTCTTAAGAGGCAATATATATTTTTAACTCCAGGGCAATTCAATTGATTTGATGAGATCTGTAAAAACCCATTGGATATATTTGAAATATTAAAAGAAGTCAATAAAGATGATTTCACGTAAGACCTTTATGGGTGGTATACAGGGATTTAGTGATAAGCTATTGAACACCATATGTTTTTTTTTATTGATTTGTGCATGCTGCTTGTTGTTTTATTCATGCTCTGTTTATAACTATGTTGTATTTTTTTTATTTATTGTTACAGTATTGAGTTGTAAATGTGTATTTTAAAGTTGTGTACTAATGTTGTTTTATCAGATTTTAGGATGCCTTTTTTTTTTTTTTTTTTNTTTTTTTTTTTTTTTTACATCTGGCCAAGGACTGCAGATGAAAATTATCCTTTTGGGCTAACTCTGGCTCTTTTACAGTTAATTGTTTTACTGTTGATTAATGAGCATTGTACCTGACAAATAAACTAATAAATTAAATTAAATTAAATATTGATATCCCCTTGCTTGAGACTGAAGATGACTGGCTAATAGAGCAGTCAAATCGCTCTGGGAGATTGGACACGGGAAACAATAACACGTGAAAATGAGGCGGTTTGCCACTGTGGCTGCTGTAATCATTCATCCCTCTGTCAAATTAGCATTCCCCCTGCCCTGCATGGAAGAACCCACGGCAGATAGACAGGGCATCGTTAGCTGCAGTATATAACAAAGGCTTAGTGGTGGGGAGGCTGCAGCTATACTGGTAATGTCAGGTCCCAGGTCACTTGGTCCAGAGCCAGTGGAAGCCCATGCTGCGCTCTGCCTGTGCAGTTTTGTCAGACAGAACATTTTTACTGTATGAGGCCATAGAATACACAACAACAGGACCACACACTCATCTCTCATTATCATCAGCAGCAGGCGCTTTATTCTCCCCTTCATATTCACACACACACAGAGCAGCAGCAAGAATTGCAGCGTAGCTCAGAAAGACTCTCCATGTGTAATCTGCTGGAGACATGCTCTCTGGAGTCTGTCAGGCCATTTCTACAAATTTTATTTATTTATTCAATTTGGCCTTTGCTTACCTTTTAAAATAAAGTAATTCAAGTTTCACTTCATCAGCTTCACCAGCCTCTGACAGTAAATTTTTTAAAAGTTTTTTCAGGAGCTTTTTATGTGTCAAATAACAGTGTCATTATTACTCATTATGTTTTAAATAATATTTTATTATTTTATTCAGTTTTATCATTTAATTTTTTTTGCATGGTACACATAGGTTCCTGCAATTTGGACTTCTACCCTCTCAGACATCAGCTTTGCTATGATGTCTGGTGCTGGTTTTTGGCACAAATGTTTCAATGTAAAACAAATTTGTACAAATCCACTTTGCCTGTTTGAGCGATTCACTCATCATGTTATTTCTAACAATCCTTTAAATGCATCATAAAGCATCTTTAAATTATCATCATCATTTATTTCTTTGCAGCTGTAGAACTTGTTTATCTATGACACTTACTACAAAAAAGTGCCCATTATTGCACATAACTGCTGTTACCTATCAGTATAAATAATTCTTTTTAGATTATCTTCTTGCCAGATGTTTTACAGCTGTAAAGTTAAACAGTAATTACAACATACAGAAGAAATCACCATTTTAAACCATTGCTAATATGAAATAAAGAGTAAGAGAAGTGGTCTGAACAAGTATGAATCAGCAGTGATGTTTATTCTAGAGATTTATTATCAAGCCATTCTCTCTCTTTTCATTCCTCTGGATTTTGTTAGAGGCCCGGCATTGTGGAACATAATAATCCTGTTTATTACAATAACATCAGATATTACACTGACCCCGAGCAGACTGAGCGGTACAACAGGCTCGGACAAATCTCCAGCCATCAAGTCAAGCAAAATATTTTCTCTGCCCAATCACAAGGGCACATTGCTTCCTGTCCTGGAGACAGTATCAACCAATCGCTTCTTGTTTTTCATAACCTCGCTTCCTGTTTTACAGTTTTATGGAGGAAAAAAAAAATCATACCCACTACTGCACTGCCATGTTTCTAGTATTTGGAACAGGAGTATTTTTTACTCATAAAAAGCAGGAGAATAAAGAATTTTGGTGTAACATGAGCAGGAAATCTGATGACCATAGGAACCAGAGTACCAAAGAACCAGATGTTATTGCTTGATTATTGCTAAAATGATGAAAAGAAATAAAACACAAAAAAGAATTTTGATTAACTCTATGTTAACTGGACTGTACAGCTTAACTCGATCCAACAGTTTGACTATTTTCCCCGAACTTTTTATTACACGTACTTTCGGTCTCATCTTTAAAGTTTTACAAGTGCTCTTTCTTTAGCAATGCCAAACCTTTAAAGTCTCCTTTATCTCATTTAACCATCTGAGTTGAAGTGACAATGAACAGACGATGTGCAGCAGCTGAAGTGGCCCAATATTATAAATCAATGACGGTTTGTAATTCTCTTCATTTAAACAAAGGGCAAACGAATAAAAAGCCATTAAGATGACATGTGAATTGGCAAACAAACTGTTTAATTTGTGTCTGCTGTTTGAAGGAGGCATTCCATCCGTGGGCTTGGGGACAACCCAAATTTACATCTGATTGGAATTTAATGGCCCATGGCTGCTTTACTGCACAGTCACTATGGCGACCAAGCTTTTCTCAAGATTTTCAGCAGACTAAAATGTCCTTTTTTTGTCCATTTGAAATGTGTCATGCGAGCCAAATGGGGCTGGGGCTTGTATGTATCAATTTGTTTCTGTTGCGGGGCCCACACCAGTCCCGCAATGAATATATGGGCCATTGAATCCCCACACACAATGGCCACAGCTGATGCGGTTGCCACAGAGACACGCCCACACAAAGGTTCGGAATGATGACATATGGTCCAAACCTGCCCAGTCGGTGGACCCCCAATAGGCCGACTGCATTGATGGACAAAACCTCACGTTAGCCATTTATCTGTGCCTACTCATTTCATGGTAAGATAAACTTTTTATAAAGTTTCCACAGCCCATGCACAAGAAGTAAATGGTTGGTGAAAAAGCCACCATGTAAAGTGGGGGGAATTCATCATTAAGTGATTAACAAAGGCTTCTTTACCACCTGCTTCTACATTAATACGGGCATTAAAGGCCTCTCTTTTTATTTAAGGTAGGAGAGGAGAGAAGCTAAAAGTATTAACTTTAAGACATAATAGAATGAGACATCTGTCAGAGTTTTAACAGTTACTGAGGTAAACACTTCAGATTCATGAAACTTTTGATTTCTGTTGATGTCAGAATCATTGATCTAGTATTTCCATTATAATACTTTAATACGGTACAATAATTTAATTTAATATATTATAATACTCCAATACAGAATTTAGAACATTTCAAATGTTTAAAGACATTTCTTAGATTTATTTTTTCAGCCTCTTTCTGTTCAAACTGCTGCAAATTATTAATGAACTGTCAGCTACAAAGTAAATATAATTAAGTTTATGTTTTAGTCATCAATTTTCCTCATAAAAGAACTTAAGAAAAATTATATATGATTTAAAATGTGCAATTTATAGATTTTATATGAGCATACAGTACATGTCTGGTTTGAAACACATTATTTTAGCCAATTAAATATATCATGCTTTGTACATGATATAGTGTATACAAAACATGCATAAGATATTAAAGTATAATATACAATACAAAGCAAACAGCATAAGTCTAATACTGTATGAAATCTGTATGAAAGTGGCCATATTTATGCACACAAACTTTGAATGTTCACATTAAACAGTAGCATTGTATATCTACATATTCTTTTTAAGGCAGTTTTCTGGGTGTTACTTATGTTTTTGTTCACTAAATTAGCAAAATATGATTTAAGAAAAACACTAAACTACCACCACACAACTGTGTTTCGGCATTTTAGGAGAAATCCCTTAGAGAGAACAAGTGTTTGGGTAGAAAATTCCATGAGGAAAGATAAGACGTGTGTGAAAGAGACATTTAAGAGTTGACCTGTTTTATTACTCACCACTGAAATATGCGATGATGTCATCCGAGGCTTTATATGGTGCGAGGGTTGTTGTTCCATATGGGGGAAACTGTTCACTTGAGGAAATACAGTGGCAGATCCTGTACATAGAACACAAACAATAGAAACAGAAGTGAACCTCCGAGTTATTTAAGGTAATCGTCAATGACATTTTACACGGTAACAGTAAATAAGTAAGAGTCCGATGACAAAGATAACAACTAAGCAGCTGAATGTTCATTATAAATGTCTTAAAGGAGCACACTGGTGATTTTGCATATTTGACCTGTATGCATGTTACATTACTGCCAACCATTTTCCAAAGCAGACTACTGAGCGATAAATTTTAGATTTGTTTGTTTGTTTCATGGTTTTGCAACTTGTAGAAACTTGAAATGTGCTTGAAAGAAGTAATCCATCACAATGAACCAAAACGTTATTTTTATTTTTTTTGGCGAAGTTACATATTTTAAGTGGTACAATGCAAAGCTACACAGAAGGAAATGTATGTCTTGACCTGGGAATATAGTCCCAGGAGAAATGGCTTTTACCTGAGAAATTAAAAATGACTGTGCCTCCTACTTTCAGATGTACAGTATGTGTAAGCAGGCAAAAAACTGAATTTTAATGTGGGTGTATCACCTGAACATTTGATTTGAAATTTGAAATTGATATGAAAAGGGGATTTAGCAAAAATAACTGAAAAACTAAAATGTGGTTTTATGTTTGAGGAAATAGTTGCCAGTAATGTAGTATGCATGCAGGGAGTATTTCTTGAGCTTAAACATGCAAAATACTGGTGATTTTGCATGTTTTGACGTAAATATGGTGCACACTATACATACATCAAGGTGAATAACGAGACGTCTCATTTGGGAGGAGATGATCAATATCTGAAATCGAGGTTCGTAAAACCTCATGTGAAAAGTTGAAACACACAAGAAACCGCTATGATTTTGCCAACATGGACCCAAATGAGGACAACTTGCTTGGTTTGTGCATCATTTTGTACATAAAAAAAAAGGAGAAAAAGAGGTGGAAAGTCTGATTGTGGAGGAACTGTGTTGTTTTTGTCACTCCCACCTCCTCTCATTGGCTGTGGCTCATTGTCTGTGCCAGGATTTGTTGCAGATCTGCTAAAACTACAAGAGCATCTCAGATTTTGAGCCGATAATCTCTGATACGTTGGAGTGTCTGTAACGGCTCCAAGAACCAAGTGAGGACCGTGTCTGTGAACGGCTCAGACTTTAACACTGCTGATGACAGACACGAGCAGCGATTTGGCTCTGATGTCGGGTTTTTGTCACTGATCTGAAAAGTTTTCCTGCAACTGGAAAATCAGAGCTAAAATCTTGTAGTTTGATCTTGGCTTATGTTTAAAACTGTGTGGGCAGAGAGTTGGCAGCTTTGAGTTGAAGTAAACATGATATTGAACAACTCCTGTCTGACTGAGGGCATGCTGATCATAGAAATCAGCTGGTGTTGTGATACATGGTGCATGGTTTGAGACCCATGTTCTGTCATTTCCATTATACATTATGTAACATTATGTCATTATGTCCCTGAGTTTTGATTCTTGCTTGATACGACTATCAAAGTTTTTGGTTATCTCAGCTTATTGTACAGTGTAGGCAGAGTTCTTGAATTTTTACATTTCCTCAACTACTTGTTTTTGTACTTTTTGTATATGTAAGCTGCATTTACCTATTTTTTTTTTTTTAATATGGTTTTCAGAGAGGACAGTATAAGAATCTCATTGTATGGAAAACTTCTTTCTCCATGTGAATAGCAATAAAACCTTTGAACCTTGATATATCATTGATTTTTGTTGTGTGAAACAAATTTCAAGTTTTGAGTGGCCCTTTATTAGCCTTCATTTATGTTTGTGTGCAGCTGGGATTTAAATTTGTGTGGGAGTGGACACAGGTAAAATAAGACTTCCTGAAAAGATACGAATATGGATCTTCCACTGGAGGAAAAACCAGAGTTCCTTCTCTCATTTCCCATGGTTTTGGAACAGCGAAACCAGTAACGGAAGTGCAGAGGAAAGAGGAAAGAGGAACGGAAGAGACACTTTTAGACTTATGGGATGTACCCAGAGTGAAGTGGGTGGGGCCACAGGTTCCAGATGTAGAAATATATTCCCTTTGTAATGTTGCATTTGTTGCATTGCATTTTAACATAATGTCAATGTGCTTTAACACAGAAAAATATGTCTCCTGGATAACAGATATTACTCATGATGACTACATCACTACTAGTTACTACTTAGTAACTGATGTACCCCCTCACGCATACACCCACAGGCACTGCCATGCATCCGATGCCTCCCACACCCAAATGTGCATGCTGCAATAGACAGGTCAAGCCAAAGTGTCACTTTATGTCAGCGAAGGTGACAGGGTGCGAGTAAGACCCGGAAGGAGATCCAACTTGGTTTGATTCTGAGGTGATGACAGGTCCTTCTCCATGTGACCCATCCATTCACCCCGGTTATTCTGCTGGCTGTCCCCTGCTTGGACGCCTCCATTGATTGCTGTCAAAGAGACGGACCTGGAGGAGCACATTATCTTGGGAGGTCAGAGACCCCCAGGTGACCCAGTGAAACCCCCTCGAAACACTTCAGCGAACATGCAGTGTCCAGGCCAAACTGCCCTTCAACTAACCCACGACTGCCCAATCTGGGGCTGTCAAACAGGACATGATGGGTAAATACAGCTTGAAATGGGAAATAAAATACAGGCTGAGCATCCGTCTCAATCAAAGCTGATTAGCAAAGCTTCATCTACGTCTTTGATATCTTTTTTTGACGATCCTGAATATGCTTCTGCAGTAAAACTGTACTGTGCACTCAACTGTTTACACCCAGCTCCCTACATGCACACATTCACCCCCNCCCCCCCCCCCCCCCCCCAAATCACATGAGCTCAAAAGCAGATTCCCACACACATGCACAGACCCCACAGTGCACAGCTTTATGCAGAACTCCCTTGATTTCACACAGACATCTAAAAATACCCACGAGGGAGGAAATCCCCGCATTCCCTAGTGATAGAACTGCACTACAAAGACATCCAAACAATACGCCTCTCCCAACTCGGAATCATCCCAGACATTATAGGAAGAGTCAGGCATCAGAGAGTTGTTTTTCCCGGACAGACTGTTGTGTCTAGGAGTGGAAACCTCTGACCGCCGCCGCTGAGTCATGGCAACTGGCCATATATGAAAGAAAGGGCTGCACCTTGGGATAAACACATATCAGGAAATTGACCTGTAGCCATAAACCACAAGCTCATGGAGTGGCAAAAGATGGTGAAGGCATGATACTGGGCGCTTTCTAAGACCACACATGTTGTAAGGCTGTGCTTTAAGTAACAATAACGTGTTGTGCCGAAATCTGCATCCCTTCCAAAAATTGCATCCCCACTCATGGACAATGGATCATATACGTAATCAAAGACAATATTTATTCCTTTGAATAACTTTAATCAAACAGTGATTATGGCACTTTTTAGAGGCAATAACAATAATATCTACAGTAAGTCTATTGGGCAGCAGTGATTCAGTCCTCCATTCTTATTTATTTGTTATTTCTGCCGAAAAATGCATCCCCTCCTTTCTCAGCCCTGAGGAGGGCTTGAATGCATCAAACTGTCACACAAAAATAAGCCCAAATGTGTGTTTTTAACATCATTTCATTCGTTCATCCTCAGAAAATTATTAATACTGGAGATGCAAATCTCGGCAGACGAGCCACTTGCCGAAAAATGCATCCCCTCCTTTCTCAGCCCTGAGGAGGGTTACACCAAACTCACCCTGTCACATCCAAATAACCCCAAATGTGAACTGTTAACTTGATTTCATTTCTTCATCTTCAGAAAATTATGTACAGTGGGGATGCAAATCTCGGCAGAAGTGGGGATGCAGATTTCGGCACACTGGATCATGACAGAGCTGGGGTATTCAAAAAGTGGTGACAGTGGTGACAAAACTGGTGACAGTAAAAGAGAGCACATAATCCTGTCAAAATGGGATTAGGTTGTTTCAGTAACAAATAAAAGAAAATCATATTATAACCACTTTACTCATCAATCTGAATGGTTTTTCAATGCACAGATTATTATGCATAACTTGATATATGCATCACTTGTGCAGTCATACATCTAAACATGCTAGAAAGCATCTGAGGTTGTCAAAAACATGATATTGAGAAAGCAAAACAAAACAAGGCCCTGGAAAAGTGAAGCCCTGTCATTGCGAAATACACTACATAGCAGTGGTCAAAAAGGTTTCCAA
This sequence comes from Lucifuga dentata, assembly GCA_014773175.1. Lineage (NCBI taxonomy): Eukaryota > Metazoa > Chordata > Actinopteri > Ophidiiformes > Bythitidae > Lucifuga > Lucifuga dentata. The sequence continues at coordinate 101,019 of VXCM01002005.1, forward strand.
CATGCAGGAGCCAAACGATCCTAACTGAGTGGGACTGAAATGACTTTGCTGGAAGGCGGTAGGTGTTTGCTGTAACAATGTAATTACCCAAACTTCCCGAGTGAAACGCTTGTCCAAATCTCTGCAGTAAACACACTCATAGTAACACGAGCAGTGCTTGGCTTTAGGTTTGGTGATTTGCAGACAGTCAGGCTCTATGTGTCCAACTCATCGGACTGTGGCGACGGCAAAACGAGGTGTAGCCTGTAATTAAGGATGGATTTTATAATTTATGTCTCTTATAATATGTGGGTGATGAATCAAACTTGAATATGGGGAATTTGACAAAACCAATAAACAATGTTAACTTTTCTTGGAAAGTACTGAAGTTTTTTTTTTTTTTTTTTTTTTACTATAAAACTAAACAAGAGGCTCTAAATGGTCCCTCGCTTTAACCTACAAAATGGAAATGAATTTGTTTGTTAGCTGTAAAAAGGTATTTCATTCATGTAAAGTGAATTATTAAAAGAAGTTGCCTGAGTATTGAAGTTTATTTTTATAGCCTCATATCACAACAATGTCTCAAGGGGCTTTACAGGCCCACACACCCAGCCCAAGCTCCCTAAGAGGAAAACTTCCCCAAAATAACTTTATTATATAAGGGAAGAAACTAGAAGAAACCTCGAGAGAGGCAATTCAGACAGATTCCCTCTCCTGGAACAGCCAGGTATGCAGTAGGACAAACAGGAAGCAAATTACAAAGAGACAAATAATGACAAGAAGACATAAAGCAGCAAGTCAAATCAAATTATGTGAATGGTTTAATCAGACTCTTTTGACTCACACTGTTATATGTTTACCTGCATACTATTCTCATATTTTTGTCTGTATATAAAGACAAAAATGTGAAGTAAAACACATACATAGAAGGAATTAATAGGATTCTGTTGTTTGATGAATAAACATGACTATATGAATTTATTAATTGCCTTATTTGGACTGGAATTGAACTTTTAACATGCATGTAAATGTACCGACTGAGACATCTCTCTCTCTCTCTCTCTCTCTCTCTGAGATCCCTCGTTAAGAAAATGGGGTTTAATGACTTGTGAGACTTTTATATGCTGACAGCTTGATGGGCGTTGGTGTTGTCAGACCCAAAGATTGAACTCATACTACAAGCTATTAATTTACTCTTACTTTTGTTAAAGAAATTTAAGTACTTATAGGTAAAGGAACTAATTATTCAAACTTATTTATTTAATTCAGTAATATGATTAGAGATATACGTGGTCACTGAATATGGTACATTCACGGCTTCTTTGTTTAACTTATATGAACAAAGGATTTTTCTTAATAAAACAGAAATTGGTGAACAATATGGATTATTTTGCCTTCAGTTCAGTTTCACAGTCCATGCATTTCTAAAGGACCATATTGGTGGTTTTGTATGTTTGAGCCCAAAATATACAACCTGCATACATGTTGCGTTACCAACAACCATTTTCTAAAACACACTAGAGGAGCAGTAAATATTAGGATTGTTTTTGATGTGATTTAATCAATCCAGCTGCATGGAAGAAAATCTATGAATCCACAAGGGAATATAGTCTCAGGAGAAGATGGCTTTTTCTGAGAAATTAAAAGACTGACCTTTGTACATTCAGACATATGTGTTAGCAGGAGAAACGTAGAATTTTAAGGTTGGTGTATCACCTGAACATTTGATTTTGAAAGATTAGGGGATTTAGCAAAACAACAGCAAAACTAAAATAGATTTTACATTTTGGAAAATAGCCGTCAGTAACAGTCAGTGTATGTGGGTAGTATTTAATGGGCTTAAAGGACCATACCGTCCATTTTGCATGTTTGAGCCTAATATATTCAATTTTCATACACGTAACATTACTGACAATCATTTCCCAAAGCATACTACAGGAAAGGTGAATTAAAAATGTTTTTCCTACCTTCCAGACCACCAGTGATTTCAGTTCATTCTGATACGCTATGAAAATCAACCTTGTTGATACTTGAAATATTCTTGGGATAAGTAATCCATCATTGCGAACAAGATGTATATTCAGGTTTTTTTTTTAGAAGTTATGTAATTTTAGCATTTAAGTACAATAAAAAGCGTGGAGTGAATGTATGTCTCCACCAGGGAATATAGTCCCAAAAGAAGACCTGCGTTTATGAAAATATTTTACCGACCATGACTTCATAAGGCTGTGTAACTATAAGCAGGCAAAACATTGATTTTTAAGGTGGATGTACTGCTTGAATATGTGATTTTGAAAGATTAAGAGATGATTTTGAAAATATCAGGAAAGCTGAAATACAGTTTTATCCTCTGAGAAATGATTGTCAGTAACCTTACGTGTATGAAAATTGAATATATTAGGCTCAAACATGCAAAATGGGTGGTATGGTCCTTTAAACATGCAAAATCACCTGTCAAGTCCTTTAAGACATATTCAGTTGTTTCATCACTATCAGACAGTTTCGTTACTAGGTAGCGACCGTTGTCGTCTTGATCTGAAGTTCTCTGTGAGACTGAATGAGGATCAAATAAGGCAATACCTCTGGTTTGACTGACAGCTAAACAAAGGCGATGGGCCAGAGTGATTTGTCAATGAGTAAAAATCAACACAAAGAGCTATTGATTGGCAGGACAGAAAGGGGCAGAGGACAATGAGTGCGGCTGTGGGATCTCGCCAAAGTGATCAATACTGGAGTTCTGCATGAGGGAGTCATCCTACTCCGTGTTTATACAGTCAGACACAGAGCAAAGATCAGCTATTGTACAGCCGGACTGCTGCTGTCAGTCAACGCAGAGCAACACGGCGGGGGGTGGCCAAGACACACACACACACACACACACACACACACACACACATATGGATGGTAACTCATGCTCACACCAAATCCATGCTGCTCCCAGGCTTTCCAGTGGGGTGGAGATGCTGGAGTTCCAATCTTTAATACTGTGTGTGTTTGTGCAAGTGTGTGTGTGAGTGTGTCATATTCGCATACGTGTGTTAATACCAGACTGCTGCATCCACAGGTGTCACTTTTTCCACACAGAAACGGCACCGTTTCTTCTTCTGAACAACTGTGGTGAGTTTTGATCATTTTGACTTTGAAAATTCAGTCACGTAGGAAGAAGACAAAAGGAGGCGCAGTTTCTTCATGTCCAAAATAAAGGAAGAGACCGAGAGAAACAAAGAGAGACCAAGAGAACAGAGTGAGACACACAGACGTTCACAGAGGGAGGGATTCCTTTATGACTGGGCTAAGACTGAGAATAACATGCTAGACGGTGTCTCGTGCCTCTGTGTTCGTGTGTGTATGTCTGTGTATGTGTCTGCCCCATGCTAACCTTATCACAGCTCCATGTATTCATCGTGAGGCCCAGTCTCTTCAGCTCTGGAGAGCAGAGCATGCTGGAGGTGAGGTAATCACCAGGAGACAGAAGGATACAAGCAAAGCTGCACAGTGGCTGCAGAGGCTCTGTTTACCCACTGTGGGTCTATTGTTAAATCACTAAAAAGCTGTTTGTTATATATATATACACACACACACAAAGATAAGAGTGTGATAACATGACTGATGTATGCATGAGATTTTTAAAGTCTTCATAGTTTTCAGCTTTTACATTTTTTATCTTATATATGCAATTTTCTTTGATTTGAATACAAAGATGCATAAGTAGCCTCATACACCTATGCACAATATCCGTCTACTAATAAGTCTTATTGCTCACGGTTCAATAAAAATAGGCAGAAAAATGTTCAAAATGTACTGAACATTCGTGAGAACAGTGTCAATGCTTTTGTCTTTGTAAAGTTGATTAAAACTTTCCAAAAATCCTTCTGGCTGCAGCATACAGGATATTCTTCTGAAAATCAGGCATAGCTGAAGGTCTGCCCAAACCAGAGCATTAATATGACCATTTATTTAGTCATTAGCAACTTATTAGGGACTGATGGTCATTAGGGACTGATGGTCATAGAGACATAGGTCATTCTGAGAATAAACTAATGCTGCACATCATAGCATTTTTAGCCAGAGCTAATTTGCAAAGTTTGCCCCTAGCTGAGCTTTTACAGAGGTGCATAATCTGCAGTACAATACAACATTAAAATGATTATAAAACAAAATACATACATACACAATTGAGCAGGGTAAACAATAAAATACATAACCTGCAACATAATATTAATACACAATACAGTTACTTATACACTGTCCATCATTAAAACCTGCTAAAATACAATCATAGTCTCACACAGTATAATAAAATATAAAGCCTTAGAGCTACACAATATATTACAATATCATTACATTAAGTTCCAATGATTTAATGCAAATATTCACATATTAGTCGACTGGTCTGGTTCCTGATAAATATATGTGTGAATGTGCAGGCTTCTATAATAAGTTTAGTAAGAGAGAACACACACTAAATATCACACATCTACAAATGTCAAGGATAACATCATAAAGTCCAGTTTCTACTTTTGTCCTTGATGTAAAGAGGTTGCGTCATTTCTCAGTAGCTTTTATGGCGTTGCTGATTCCAAATTGACACCATAATAGAGTTTCAAAACATATGAATGTCATTTTTTTTTTTCTTTAAAAATAGGGATTTGGTTATTGTAGTGTTAGAGTATCTTGGTGTCTTAATGTTCTAAGTTACATCCCGGGTTATCACAATGTACCAGGTTTGCATCTGGGAGACCCTAATTCCATGTTGTCGCCCATCCCTGTCCCCATGTCCTCTCTCTCTATACACAATCTCTTCAATAAAGGCAAACAGCAAAAGAAATATTGCAATGTTAGTTTTCAAGGGATGCGATTCATAAAGTTCCTAAAAGTCTGATCATTGTGCTGGGCCAGAGAATATTGTCTCAAAGGGATGTAAAATGGAAATTATAGCTACTTGATGTGCAGAGTTACCATATCTTTTTAGAATGATGTTTGACTAAAGTATTTAAGGATTTGGGCATTCAGAAAGTATTTGTGTGTGTGTGTGTGTGTGTGTGTGTGTGTGTGTGTGTGTGTGTGTGTGTTTGTGTGTGTGTGTACCCAGCTGCATTCTCAGCTCTCTTTGCCCATTCTCCGGGCACATTTGTGTGGAGTGAGCCCATCCACTTATTGACACTCGTCTCCACTGCCTCTTGCATGACAATCCAGGCAATACAAGCAGGAGTGGAGCACACACTGTTCAACTGTTAACATGAGAAACACAAGAGCAAAGAGGATGAGTGTTTACCTTCCCAGGACATGAAAGGAGGAGGAGAGGGAGCAAAAAAAAGAGAAAAGGGCTCATCTCATAACTGCAACTCCCTGCCACACGTAGCGCAAAGACAGACACACACACACACACACACACACACGGAAATCCACAGCATCACATCACCTATAGTACGTTTGAAGTGACTGCTGGGCGTTTTCTCATACGTGCAGACACAGCATCATAAAGAAAGGAAATAACTCGATCTTCCTACATGTTACGGGAAGTGACATTCTCAGAGGTGATGGAATATTTCAAAACACACGGTCACATCTGCTTTAAGGATTTTCCACAACATCCAGATAACCACAGTCACACAAAGAACAGAAAGGAGATGGGACCAGACACCAGGACATCCTGTTTAGGGGACAATCCAGCGCCCCNCACACACACACACACACACACACACACCCCAGCTTTTTAAACTGCTAAAGTGATAATGTTCTTCTAACCATGCTGCTGTCACCACCAAGCTTACCCACGTCCACAGGGTGTTGAGACCTGCATAGTAGATCAGGAAATAAAGGTTTTCAAAATTTCCCAGAACAGAATATCCTTTTGTCAAACACTGGGGATTTCATTTGCTAAATATAAGAAGGAAACATGGTATTTCCTTGATCTTCTGGTAATAATGTGATCGGAAACATAGGATGCTAACATTGCAGTTTTTTTACATAGAAGAAAAGGNGAGAGAGAGAGAGAGAGAGAGAGAGAGATACTGAAAAAAGGAAAGGTTTGAGGTTGGAAAGTTGATCTGCTTGCTCTGTCATTCCTTCTGAAGGACCATAATTTCAAAGTAGGACAAGCTGGGAATGAGAACATGGTTCATCGTCACACAGTGGCGGGCCGTGCATTTTACACCTAGGCCTTCAGTACGATCCTCCCGCAATTAAACCACCTTCTAATAAGCTCACCATGACACTAGGGCTATATGCTGCTGTTATTAGACGTAACCAGCCCATATTCACAGTGACAGTAACCTTTATTGAGTGGAATAAAGTGATTTAACACGAGGATCAACACCTATGTCAGTTACAACACACTAACTGCAGAGACATGAATAGGATGTAGCATTATTACGCATTATGACAGGATGCTGCATCACATATAAACATGGCATAGCCTAAATCAGTGTCATTACCAAAGAAACAAGAACAAACTCACAACAACCATCACATTTACTCATA